>DWDV01000392.1:0-17253 GCA_018245615.1 Mimoniades ocyalus | reverse complement strand
AACATGTATAAAGTTGACTTTGACAACATACAGAACATCTGAAAGACATTCTATATTCCTCTGCCTACCTCTTCGGGGATTACAGGCGTGATGTTACTGCATTTTTGTTTTTGAGACTAAAAGAAACGAGAAGTAAAGATTTAAAAAAAATTTGATTGTATAAATTGCACGAAAATGTTTATAAGGTATTGAGCCTGCAAAACACGTATGTATCTAATTTTTTAGAAATACTTATAAGATTTTGGTCGAATAAGCGATGTATCTTTAAATAATAACCGTAATTATTGTAATAATAAATCTAGCTTAAACTTATTTTGGAATCTGCGGGTCAAAATTAATGTTCCGTTGCTCAGGAAAATCAAATACGAAAAAAAGTAGTTGAATGCTACTCTTGAGTACAAACGGAATCAGAACGTTTGGTTAATTTGTATCTGTCTATTAAAAGTTTCAAACAGCAAATACTGCGACAGATATTAATGTCGCCGCATACAACTAAAAGCCAACATTAGTCGTTTCAAAGAACTTCGAGGACAAAAATAAATTAGTTTTGTGATTTTAAAATACAATACATCTCTAGTAGTAACAAAAAGCATCCATCAATCTCAACGGTTTTGAATGTACCTTGTCACTGTCAGTACTGATTCTGATAGAGCTCTGACGTCTAAGTCGCCACTCCGAACGGCAGGATTTTTTCTTACAGCGACAACATCTTTGTAAAACTAAAATAAGAAGGCAAAATATTCTTAGTTTTGTTACCTACATATAAAATATCGTTATTCCTCAATATTTGATTTATAAAACGACAGTTTTCTTTTCGATAATCACTATAGTAATTATTATTACCTACTAAACTTACCTTGTAATGGCTTTTAGCTGCTTTCATTTGAGAAGCAAGATTTAAGGTATTGTAGTTGTTTGTGACCGGCAGCCATGGTTTGCCCGTGGTGTGGGAAAATCCAGCATGTTGAGAGCTATCCCACTGGTAGGGCGTGCGCTCCGGGTCACGAGACTTCTTCCAGTAGTTCACAGGATCGTCAGTGTTGCAAGCCTGAGGATCTTTCGTATATTTCCAGCTCACATCCCCATCTGTCATTCCGATTTCTTCGCCCTGATTGTATACATGTTTATAAATCACAAATACTGCTGAAGTTAAGCCTTTACATCTTATGAAATTATGAATGCAGTACCTACTTTGCATGCACTTTAATCTTATGCATCTGTCTGCATTGGATTGAAGTATAGTATTTATAAAAGTCTTGTATAATATTATTACATTCTATACTGTTGTGAAAATATTATACGAGTGTGTAGTGCGTACATATTCACAATCTCTGAATCCAATTTTCAAAATATTGGAACACAATACCTTTCCAAACTTGGAACACCTATCCTGTATACTGACAGCTATAATGATTTTTTAACGATGTTGTTTAAGTTTTCTTTCAATAATAAGTTCCGTATACCTGATAGGTAACAGCGATTCCTGGTAGAATAAGTGCCAGCATATTCATGGCATCTACTCGATCTACACCCAAGCGAGAGGCGAGTCTGCTTTGGTCGTGATTTCCGTTCTGAAACATAAATCTATCTGAAAATCCAAAATTATCTCCATCGTATTTACGATGGATATAACTTCACCTTCTTAAAGGTATGAAGTTAGATAGTTATTACGTATAGCAAGTATACAAACATTATAAAAAGCTGTAAAGTCATTTGGTTTAGTAGAAAAATCTTCAAACAATGACTAACCACCCAATTAGCTGTTTTCCCACTCGGCATGTATGTCATCCATTTGTCTATAACAAGTTTTATATCCCAAGCCGTGGATTCTTTGTTGATGCCTTCGAGAAAATTGAAATTGAAAGGCACGGAACCATTTCTCTTGTCGGTGCCATAGTACCTCATCATCTTGGGTAATGCTGTGTAAGCCTCAGTCATCATGAGCTTGTGCTCTCCATGTTTATCAGTGTATTCATCCATCAGATCTTGCCAGCTGTATACCACGTCGTAAACCTCGTCAAAATCTTTTGTATAAATGTGTTTGAGGTAACCGTAGTCTTCTGGATTTAAACCTGGCTCACCTATAGAAGTTGCATTAAATTAAAAGGTATTAAAATGTTCCAATATTCCCCATATATAATAAAAAAAACATAATATCACGTCTGTAATCCCCGAAAAGCTAGGCAGAGGGGCTTACTATACGCCCACGTTTCACCAATTTTACATTCTACCATGGAATAGGTGTTGTCACTCTGAGCAACTGCTGGGAATTTCAAGTTATAAAAATCTAATAGTACCCAACCCGAAGATCCAACCCAGAACCTATCTATTACTTGTCACACTTGCAAGTCTTGCAACTACTCGACTAACGAGGCAGTCAATATTCGTTACAATGTTTTAAATATATTAATTTAAACTTAACCCACAATATTAATGAATATGCTTTATATGTCCTACACTTTTAAACTAAGAACCCACATGCACCAGAGACTAATAGAAAAATGGATGCCATTCGCAGATTATTTTCTCCAAATTTGTCTATAGAGATACGGTCGCATTAGGTACTTTCGAAAGCAGTAATCCATTTAAACAGCAAAATGTAGATATTCTATTCGCAAACTTCACCAGACACTAACACACTATGACATAAGAAGAGGAAAGGAAAGTCAACTCTGCACATAACTAAAAGCGGTTATATTACACTAGCTATGCAGTTTGTCTTTCCACTCGCCTTTATCTGCTTCCTAGATTGAATAAAAACCCAAGCAAATTTGACTGTTGATTAATTGTACAGGTTAACAGGTCAACTCAAACACAACTAATCTTCGTTACCTACCAGACGGAGGCTCATCAGGGTATATTCCACCGAACTTCCTGACATCCACCTCATACAGATAGTTGACAGCGTCCACTCGAAAACCGGAGACGCCCAAATCCAACCAGAAACGTAGAATGTCCTGTATGATTTCAATTTAAAAATAAATAATCTTTTTGCTTGATTTCTAAATTTTCTATTGAATTTCAATTTAAAAAGGTCCATTTATAAATACATGATTCACACATAATAGCAAGGTCTCTGCCACGCCACAGATCAGACAATGGCAGCAATAGTTTCTCGGAAGCTTACAAATTCCAATCAGGAGGGTTTGAATTAAAACATTAGGCCCAATGCTCTACCTACAAATTAATGCACTTACTGCCATCTCTTGCTGGACTCTTGGCTCCCGGTAGTTGAGATCGGGCTGGCCGATCACGAATTGATGCAGGTAATACTGTTTCCGTTCTTTGTTGTACTCCCATGCGCTTTTGCGGAAGTTGCTCAACTAGCGTAATAAAAAAATGATGAAAATCATGTTGTTCGTATATGAACCTTTACAGGTATTCTTATTTACATTAAACATACATGTACATAGAGTTGTATATTTTAAATTGCTTAAATATAAGGCTTTATTTCACAGACAGAAAGTATACTACGAATGTCAAACAGGCTTAGTGGTATAAGTAAGTGTTTAATATTGTGATGTCTAAGATTGTTGACAGCGAAGCAAAAATCGTACAATCTCGAATGAAATAAATACAATGATGGTACCTATCCATCTTGCATTTTATATAATTAATTTCAATGAAAATTTTGACGTGTGCGATTTGCTAAGAAATAGGAAGTGTCTACCCAATTGCTTGGAGGAAGAACTTGTTCTGGATCATCTGGAGGAAGAATGTAATTTGGGCAATTTGGATCAGGTTTTCCATCTGCCCATACATAGTAGTCCTTGTATTTTGGTTCGCTGCGCACGGATCTGACGAACCAGTCGCTTTCGTTACTCGTGTGGTTGGGAACGAAATCTAGCACTATGCGTATTCCTAAAAAGTTCAATGAGTTCAAGAAAAGTTCAACGCACTTACGACGTTCTCTAGTTTACACATGATAAAATGTCAAGCTTCCTCTGGCATATATGTAGATATGGTACATATATTATCTAAAAATGGGTTACGTTATTATAACTGTTTGGAGACGATCAGGTGTTAAGCATACTTAGTTTATACAACGAGAACCTTTGCGTCAGATTTTAAAATATCGTGGTCGATTTTAAATTCTCTTACATTCTTCCCTATTTTTTAAGGCTCGTAGTCGCCCTTACCGGTGTGAGTATTTTGTCAAAGATTACGCAAGACAGCAAATTTTGGAGTAAGACTTCTTTACGCGCGACTTTAGAGTACACTCAGAACTTTTTTCGGATAGAAGTAACGGTCAGGCATTCTTCCGTAATTTCCGCGTTTAAAACATAATGTATAAGATTTATTTCAATTTTTATTGAAAATTTATCGATATTTAATTTTGAGAAATTATTGATTTTCGATGTTGCAGTACTTCTTAAATTAATGAAAATAAAAAAAAAACTACAAAAAAAGTAAAAAGCCAACGTCACGCAGTGTTCCCAGGCGGTCACCCATCCAAGTACTGACTGCGCCCGATGCTGCTTAACTTCGGTGATCGGACGAGAACCGGTGCATTCAACGTGGTATGGACGTTGACAAACATTGTATTGAATTTAACAATTATATGTAACATTTCAGATCATCTCTTTCGTATAACAATAGTCTTTATGCTTTGTATATAAAACTTAAAATCGCATTTCCCACTAGAGTAAGTTGTATTTGAGATTATTCAAATCTGCACAATTGCAATGCTTCGTTAACTGTAATTTCTACATTAACAATCATTATCAGTTCTGTACTAAAATTCTTAATCCTTTTTTAAGAGTTCTCGTAATATATAATAGCTGTAAGAGGTATAAGTATAAGTAATATATAATAGTGCGATAGCTGGCACCAATTTTTGGGTTGGTATTTAAGGCAAGCTAAAAACTTGTCACATATCTCTCGTACCTCATATTTTTGTCTCGTTCCTTCTAAGCATCAAATAATAAAACAATAAATATGTAGTCGAAACACTTACTGTGCATTTATTTTGATATAGATATCGGTCTTTTCTCGTGGCCACGAAGCTTGGAAATTTAAGATAACTTACCCATTTCCTTCGCAGTATTCATAAGATTTTGAAAATCCGTCATAGTTCCGTATTCTGGTGCGATTTGTCGATAATCGGTTATGTCGTAACCAAAATCGTACATAGGCGACAGGAATATTGGCGACAACCATATCGCATCTATCCCGGTCTCCTTCAAGTAGCTAAGCTTTGATGTTATACCTATAAGTAAGTAGGTAATTTATTGGATGAAATGGTAAAATTTATATAAAGACAGTTAAACTCTCAAGTAGACATGTGTAAGTAATGCGAGTAATGCATTACGCGTAATATTACCCGACCGCATAATAGAACATAACATATTACTAGACCGAGCAAACCATCACTTATTACTTTTAATATTACGCAGAGCGGCAGCACGCCAATACGCGTTGTTCGATAAGCTTAAGACTTTCGATGAAATTATTATTTAATCTATTAGTAATAGTTTCTATTCTCAGCGTAGAATACCAATAGTTACGGCGCAAAACTTAATTGGTAAAATATCTATAGTTATAGAATTTAAAAATTAATAAAATACATACAGTTATGGTATCAAACTGAATAATTGATTAAATGCGCACTGTTTTAGAGTAGATAAATTTTCATTTGTTAGGTAAATGAAAATGAGATTACTTTTTTGTATATCGTGTTATGTACCTACTGAATTGTAATGTAATATGTTCAAGTACCAGGACCATTATATAACAATATGATTAAAAATTATTATACCTTAATGAACCTGACACGGTAATCAGAAACGGATCCTAAAATTAAAAGTCCAGATTTTTTTTTAATTTAACCATAGACTCGCGTTAATTTGATATAATATCACTTAATGGAAAGCAACGTGAGAGATGCATCCTATGATATAGGACGCTTGCCTAGAAGGTACCTATTCATTCTTGTCTTGATAATTAAGTTACCTACCGTTGAGATCTCCAATGCCATCATCGTTGCTGTCTTTGAAGGAGCGCGGGTATATCTGGTATATTAGTGCGGTCTCCCACCACTCAGTACCAGGAACCGATGTTACGATTGTAGCTAATGACGCTATGATTAATGTCAAAATAATTCGCGTCATTTCTAACATCAATTCACGAAACCCACAGTAAAATAAACAAATACGATATTTCACGATGAAAATAAAGTAAAGTATATTATTATGCACTGCGTACTGTTGCGAGTTACATATACAACTGCAACAATCTCCGCCACCGAATGGTCGAATAGATATCATTTACGTAAAAGACACAAACTGTTTGATATTGATACTACGGTCTAGGTACATTGCATTAACTTTATGCCGTGTGCAGCCCGATCTAGAAAAGGTTATCTTTGTAAAGATCGTTAATTATCTATAACTTCTATAAGTACCATTATCTACTTATGTAGCAAATTTTTGTTTACGTACAACAACGTCCTCTCATTTAAATTTTTTCCCCAATTTTAATAAGCCTCACAGATCTCTCGTCCTCGTTCAAGGAGATTACTGTAATAATTTAATGCCAAAGCAATTGAATAGAAAATTTATTTCTTCACGTTTCACTAGCAAAGTAAAAACTATGGTAAACAATTCATCAATAAAGCACAAGTTAAGTATGTGTCAGTTCAGACAATAGGCCATCATTAAGCGATTAAATTAAATAAGCTATAACAGCGATGGCCATTCATGAATATAAGTAATATTAGGATTTGTTGTTGTGTTATGAAATAATATTAGGATTTGTTCTGACACATTCTTTAGAGAACAGATGTTTCAAAATTCAGAAGTTAATCAATGTAGTTCATATGAATTGGTACTACCATATGTAAAATTATTGAATTTTTAATTTTCAATGCGTCTTCTCATGTACTTAAATAATTAGTCAAAAAGCTTCATTTACTTCCTAGACCTACAGACACAGAATTTTGCTAGCATGTACTTTAATTTTTAATTATAAACGCGAAATTATATAAAAATAAAAAAACAGCATTTTATTTCAAAATCCATTTTATTAAGTATAATAATTTTGATTTAAAAAATAGAGACAATTCAACAAAATAATTTGAGGTTCATATTCATTATCCCTACAATATACCAATACGATCTACCGAAGGATTGCCTTATCATTAAAAATAACGACTGCGACCATCAAAATATACCAAGCACTAGAACTCTGCACAAACTACCGTCTCCAGGTGACCACATCTCGAACTTTGTACTGAAAAATTTTCTATTTCGATTTTTTACTTCCAAATGGAATAAAACAAAGTGCACGATCAAAACAAGAGGAATTCTATTTTAGTAATTGCAAACAACCACGCCCTTGTTTTTTTTTACATAATATTATTAAAATAAACAGAATGTTATAATTATTCATAATAGCTCAATATATTTCGATGACCAGGTCACTATGTACAATTACTACATTTGAAATAAATAAACTGACTGTGTCAGCTACAAGTTGGGATTGAAATAACCCTAAAATTTGTAAATGGAACACAATGGAACACACACACACTTTTAATTGGAATACAAGTTAAAATCATCTGACAAAATTTTATTATCATAGGATTATGAAAAATATACGATAAGTAACAGGAGAAAAAAAGAAAAAAGCAACAAAATTCGATTAATTCAATCTAATTAGACGGATGTATTTCAAAAATCTCACTCTCCTCTCCCTAAAAAGCAATAAACGTAAGGTGAATTTGATACAAGTACAATAAAATATAAAACAACAGAATGCAATTTTTATTAAGTAGGTATAAGTTTATCAATTGTACTGTTTCATTGATACAAAAATGCAATATATTACTTTGTCATTGAAATAACAATTTTCAATGACATCATGTCACATGTAATGTGTAAAATACAAACTAAAATTGTAAAGTGTAAGAGTGTAACAATCTCGAATTGTACATCTCATACCGACTCTTGCAAATGTTCAAGACAATGAGTGACATCGGATCACAGATCGTAAACAATATTAGTCGTACTTACACGCTACTTCCGTACGATATAACATTCACGACACCGCTCGCTACACATTTTGTACTCAAGAATGTATTCTCTAATTTAAAAACATCTTCACTATTTCATTCATCCTGCATCGTTCATTCACAGTTCACTTATGTTGTGTTGACATGCACGTATATAGAGGTGCTAAAATATGAGATGTCACTTTAAAATAATAGAAAACTATCAGATTCTATTGAATAAGTGGTCACACAGACAAAAGATGAAAAAAATAGACGTCAGTACAATGCGCAAACAGGTCGTTCCTCTCTTTTCTCTATTTCAGCTTAAACACCTCGGTTTGTAAGAGAACTCAGACTATGTTTGATTACAGAAGACGACAGGATGACGAATGGTTTTACTTTTAACAAACAGTAGTTGGAACGAAATGATATGATCGAAACTCAAATGACGAATTATATACGAGGCAGTACTTGGAACTAACCGGATATTTACAATACAATATTAAATAAAATTTTACAAAATAATTGTTACACATTATTTACTTTTATAACGCGTAATCAAACGATTACAATAAATGTTTTAACTTTTACTTAATCTCGAAATTAGTTTTATGTTTCGTTTTTCGCGCTAATAATAAAAATAACCTCGCGTTTGACTATCAAAAATATATTTTTAATGGACCTAGAACGGCATTAATATGGAAACTAACTCGAGACCCATGCGCGTGTCTGTAACTATAAAAATGTTTATTTGAATATCAGAATACCGACATGTCGGTCCTTAAAAATAACACCTTATTCACATTATGCCATTTTAAATGTACATTTAGAGTGAACATATTCATTCAACGTTCCGTTTTTTATATTACGTAAAAGATACATTAAAGTGAAATACATAGTACCGTATAAAATCCATCCAATATATATACATACTTTTATAGTTATGCATATAATAATACATACCAAAATTAAACCACACACACGCATGTATACATTAATTTTTCTTCCAATTGTTAACATACAAAATATTGACATACAAACATAAATAGCTGTGCACGCACACGTAGAGGAAAAGTACATAGTAGTTGAATCACAACTTGATCTTTGCATTTAACACTGAGATTGAAATAATAACATTGTTACCGTGCTGTGACAATAAGAAATTGAACAAAACAAAAGAGAATTAGAAGGCGGGAATGTGCATGGAGACAGGTGACACTTAGTGGTTCGTCTACCGGTGAATCAAAAAGAATAAGAATTGTACCAGCCCGCGTGTGTTCCGTGCAGAAGATCAACAAAGGAAATTCATTTACAATTTCACCTGTCGATATACAAAAGATTAGGCTCACTTCTTATTCACAGTGTAGTTGAAAATTGTACAAGAACGATGAGTAGAAAGTGAAATGTTGAAGAAACGCGGCAGCTCTGCAACGATAAAGACATTTGGCACGCGGTGCTCTCTGCCTACCTCGTGAAGACGCTGGTGTGACGATATGTATGTATAAAAATTGTAGTTCTGTGCCTTGTATATTATTGGTAACGTAGGGGACCTGACGAAAGTACAATAATATGTATAGATTAATAATATTTATTTATATTTATTATAATTTTTGTCATATCGATACCGGGCTAGATGCCGGCGACATCTGACCTGGCGTCTTCAG
The DNA here is from genome assembly GCA_018245615.1 of Mimoniades ocyalus. Classification (NCBI taxonomy): domain Eukaryota; kingdom Metazoa; phylum Arthropoda; class Insecta; order Lepidoptera; family Hesperiidae; genus Mimoniades; species Mimoniades ocyalus. The sequence continues at coordinate 7,599 of DWDV01000392.1, read as the reverse complement.
TTTTCAAGTAACTCACTTTACTATTACATTCGTACAACATTACATTGTTGTCTATGACATTCGTACCTTAATCAAAAGCCAAGGTTGTTTATGGTAATAAATGACGTTTCTTTCAACAGTTTTCATTTTTAAATTACAAACAATGTTCAAATATAGTTTGGCGGATTTTTTTTTTAAATATTACATATAAACATCAATGTAGACTTACTCTTAATAAATAAGGAACGTCTATCGCACACGAACACACAAACTTTGACATGTTTACATACAGATTCTCAACACCTATCAGTATATACAGAATTTACAAACGTTATAGTTATTACTAGATGTTTTTTTAGTCACTAGGAAAAAAATAAGGCAGAATATTAACAAAATTCGTTCATTTCGTCATTAAAGTTCATCAATTATTTGTATATAACACATATGATGTATTAAATTAATATCTCTGTACTTATTATATCTATGATCTACGATGATGTTGTTATTGATATATTTTCGCACTGGATGATGGCAACACTGCCTTACACACAGCCTGTTGCACTAAGCGTTCATTTTAAGTTTTAGTGAAATATATTACTACACCATAAAAAAAAAGATGAACAAAAAATGGTGTTCAGACATTAGGAAAAAATACAAAACTTAAAGAACTTGTTAATGAGCAAAGAAGCAGTTAACTATAAGTGTGTTTTTAGGAATAGCCTAACCAGTTATGGACCTATATGTATGAATTTTAAAAACTTTCTAGGTAATTATTTTTGAATTGTCCCAGTATGACAAAGCAATTACTACATAAATACAAAACAAAATAAAACCTCTGTGTTTGATATGTTAATGATTAAAAGAAGAGAATAAACTAAGCAGCGTACACAAATAAGGTGACCTGTTAACTTTGCTAAATCATTTTATGTAGATACTATTTCATTTATATAACAAGAGATTGCGTTATCTGCCTACATAATACATAAATATATAACGACTTTATATTGGCATTTGATTTTAAATTAGATGTAGAACATCAAGGATCTAGAACATTCTTAGAGACTGATATTCCTCTGAATGATCTTTGGATTTTAATAAACATAAATATAAAACAAATAATGTTGGGACAGATGAAGGGGGACTTTTAGCGTACAACCCTACTCTAGCTACCCTTACAGTCCAAGATCTGACTTTATACTGTTTCATATATTCGAAACTCTTTTGGATAACCAATCAAGAAGGAATATACATTTACACTTGAATTACCACAATTTTATTGTAAAAGAAAAATTAGGTTCTTTATTGATTGGCACACCAATAACAATATACACATGATACTCATTTTTCATTTACCTTTCTGCCTACATTAATATTGTTTCAACGAGATCACCCATTATTTCCTGGTGTGTGCATATTATCCGCCTATTATATTCCCATGACAGTAAAGGCTTAGCTGCTTCCTAACTATTCCTTTAAGCTTTATTTCGTTATGTACTATTATTCTTATTATTATAAAATTATCTTATAGTTTGATATTTTTATGTAATTTTATTATTACGAGACTGACAATAAAGTGTCATTGTACTGTTGCGTCTTGTACCTGTTGTTTAAAGTTTATTTATTTATGTTCAAAGCATGCTGTGATTTCCAGATGTCCATAGTTTTTTTATTATAGGAATGTGGAACAATATCAATAGTTTCATTCTGTATCGGTCAATATCATATTGTACATTTATTCTTCAATTGAAACAATGGGGAAGGAGCATGACTCTTATTGCAAATTTAGCATTTAACGGGTACTCATGGAATGTTCAAAATCAATCTAATCATATATTTGAATACGGTTTGGACCAATGAGGCCAAACCGTATTTAAATATTTGACTATATTTATTGATAAACATAATAATGTAAACGAATGATAGTAACCGTTAGATGCAATGATAAGAGACGGCGGCCGAGCGCTAGTGGCGCCAGCGGGCCGGCGGCGCCCGTGGGCCGGCGGCGCTAGTCGCGCGCGTCGCGCAGGCCGGGCAGGTTGGCGGCCAGCCGCGTTCTCCTCTTGCGCTGCTGTCTGCTACCGGGGTTTTGCTGTTCGGCCTGCACGAAATGAAACAAAAAAACTATTAGCACACTACATCTCTCTTTCTAACATGTATCCGATGAAGCACTTCTTTTAAAAATTACGACGCTAATGAGTTCTTTAATTATAAACTAAATTGCTAAATGGACTATAGTTCAGAATGTGTCCAATGAACACATTCCATATTGTGTCTATTATGGAGATGGCACTTTGTTCTTGTGTTGCTCAATGCGTATAACTACAACTATGACGTGAGTGATATAAGAAAAGAAAAAATAGTGAAATGTGATGCAGTGAAGGCGCCCGCTGGTCTAAGCTGCGACGGAGTCTGTCGTTAGCAGGCACGGATGAAATAAAGTTTTCATAGATTATGCGGCTATTTTTTATATCAACACGAACATAACATAACACGTATTAATGGTCACAGGGATTTTGTTAAGTATTGTTCAAAGTTTCTCAGCCGTATTTACAACTACCTAATATGTAGGAATTTGGAAATGGTAAAATCAATATTATACACCAAGTAATGTAAATTAAAAGATTGGCTGATTTTTATGACTCTACAAATATGATAGATAATTAATAGATAAATAGAATCATTAGTTATTTCACGAACAATGACGAATGACACGGTAATAACCCAAGGCTGACTAGATAATACCTACATAAAATGAAATAAGCTCAATAGAAAATACATTTTGAACGCGATCGTACAGAAATTATTAATTATTTATATCTGGAGCCATTACTTCTATCAATCACACTTACCGTCTTGTTGAAAGAAGGTTGGGGCTGAGGCAGGATTGGTACTGGTGCCGGGGGCTGCTCCACCTCCCTCCTCGGCGCTGGACCCGTTTGGTTTTGAGCGCGCCTATAACATTAATATTATCACAAAATGTCCTCTGAGACGTGTGAAATCTGCTGACCCTCACTTGGCCAGCGTGGCGGACTATGGACCATTCTGTACGGAGACCCCTTTCAATTTGTGGAACGATAAAAGGGTCGAAAAAAATACGTTGCCTGTTTGAATTTAATACTATTTCTATTGTATGTTATCAATTGACATAATACTTCTAACAAAATTTATGTATGATACGTAAGTATCTTTGATTCGATATTATTATTTATTTCCGTGAATCGCTGAATCTTGGAACACAATTATCTACGGGCAATATTCGCACAATGCAAAATCCATTGTTTTTGTTTTTTTTTGCTGAACAAACGGAAATTTGAAATTGTATTTCTAAGGTAGGTCCATTTTTTAAACCGTTATAATAGTAATATTTATTTCGAACATAATCTTAATGCGGCAATAGAGTGTTTGAAATCTAAGATGAAATAATCGACACCCTATTGAAGGATTGAAAGGTTTAATTACTAGTATTCGTCTGGAGCTTTTTTAAAAGGCAAGAACGACGAACAAAACGAGCATTTGCCCACGTATATTAGCCGTCATCTGAGCACAACCGAAATTAGCGCTTAAATAAGATTCCAAAAACTTATACCTGATTTTTTTATATTTTCTTTTATCATTGTCCAGCAAAACATTCAGTTTCACAATGGGCATGGGGGTCAGAGAAATTCGCCAAGAAAATTTTTGTAATGGGAAAACAAAGCGAAATCCTGATTAATTCATCGCAACATCTAGAAACTTCGATCAATGTTTCTCTAACAAGTTACGCATCAACGAAATCAGCAGCGGTAACATCGAACATCGCAACAAAGCGAAAACCTCACGGTGCAACATGGTAGAAGCTGAATAACAATAAATCGTGTGTACAATAAGCAAGCCGGTAACGTTCTCTGATAATTGTCCATTCTCATTACAATTCCACAAACATTTGGAAAACTTCTGTAAATCATATAGCAAGCAAGAGCTGAGCATATCCATTGTGTACCATATCTCTATTAATTATCAGACCACAAAAGTGAAAAAAACCAAGACATGAACATAGCACATTCTTACAGCCATTCTGTGCACTTAAAACAACTAACGAAGAAATATTTATGTATGTATACACACATACATTTTTATTATTCGTATACATAGCAATAAAACGTATACATAATATTGCGTATTATTACTCGCAATTGTATAGAAACATAAATACACATCACCCGCTACTAATTCTAGCAACTGGCTATCAACAAAGATGAGAAAAGAAAAAAAAAGAAAAAGAAAGAAACGACCAAAGTAACATTATAGCATACCTAGTTTTAATGGACACAATTTGTGTATTCAAATACACGTATGGTCTGTGCGCAGCATGAAATGATAAAATAGAAAAGTTATAGGAAAAGAAAACAAAATAGGTACAAATAAACCCACACTGTACAGTAATACCCGGGGCCTGTGGTGAGTAATTTTAACCAGCTTCCCATCCACACTTCACCACTTCAACTAACTTTGCTTCGCCCCACTGCCACATTTAAGGGTTTTTATAAGAGAGCTTTATGGTCAACCAATGTGTATGAGCCAATAACAGTATACTTGGACTTTGAATACTAATAAAACATATGTTTCACTTAGGTCACCATTTTTGGAATACCGACACAGTTAAAGACTCCGTGTTAAAAGAGTTACTACAACTGTAAAATCTAGTGATTTTTTTACAGCACACATAAATTCATCCATTGCGCCCTTGGTGACCTCGGGTATAACCGTATGTGTGGGTGTCATTAATATCAGCCAACTAAACAAGCATGGAAAAGGAGTCAAAAAAGAAAAATAGTGAACAAACAAACAAACATTAAGTAATATTATAAAAGAAAATCGTGTCTATGTAGCTAGGTTCACTGTTCACTTCTACGCGGCTAAAAATTAATTGTTGTTTTTTAAATACTAATTATTACAATTAATATAACACCTACTGTTCTATTAAATTTATTAATATATTTATTTCCATGCTTTTTAGTTAGCATGAATGTTAAATTTTTCCACAGTTAATTATTAAAAATACAAAGGTTGCACACACACATTTTTTTAAGATAGTTATTTATTATTGACAAATTTATGACAACCATAACATTAGTTTAAAATCGGTTCTAGTTAGATAGGAATACTAGACACAAGAAGTAATTGCTATCCTAAAGCAAATCAGATAATTGTAGATAGGTAGTGGTGTATATGGGGAGCAGCTATATATGTAAAGTGCAATGTAATGTGGGATAAGACTCACCTATGACTGGTCTGAACTTGTAGGGGCACGAAAGGATTCACTTTTTTATCAATATGATTCTGCGTGGTGGCTGTCCTTTCGGTGCTCTGCTGAGCACCAACATTCTGTCAAAATACGAAGGATTAAATGTCCAAGTTCAAATAATTCCGCCGGTCAATTACCGGTGGGCACACTGAATGCGCTTTACAAATGTTGAATATATAGGTTAATTATTCTTAGTTGTTAGAATGGAACAACATTATATAATTTGATTCCCCAAACCCTAGAGTACAGCCTGTAATCTAGACTAGAAAATATGTCTTTTGTTTCATTCAAAGTGGTCAAGGAAAGTGTTAAAGCAAAGTACAATATTCTGGATTGCTTTGACTTTGATTTTACCCTAATAATGATTAAATTCTCGGTTGGGTCGAAACCATGCATATGAAATTATTGTTTTAGATAAAAAAAATACATAACTTATTTTTTTTTATATTAAATGTTAGTTTGAACGCATTACTACAAGGTACTGTTAAATACTGGTGTTATATTTACGCTCGTGCAAATTGATAAAATTTTTAATTTTTACTAAATTACAAATTTTTAAATAGTAACGACAGTACGACGGTACATATTATGTACAGCTGCGTCTCGTTTCTGACAAGCCACGATTAAAGATACCCAGGTACCGTTTAGGATGTTTACATAAACGGATGGATATACCTTCGACACAGCCCAGCTGGGCGCCAGCGTGGTGCTCGCCACCGGCAGGTGCTGCGGGAACTGCTGCGCCGCGGGCGGGCGCGGCGCCGGCTGCAGCGCGGCCAGCGGCGCGGGGAGCGGCGCGCTTACCGGCGTGGCGAGCGGCGCGGGGAGCGGCACGGAGAGCGGCGCGGAGAGCGGCGCGGAGAGCGGCGCGGCGAGCGGCGCGGGCACAGGTGCGGGCACCGGTGCGGGCGCGTGGAAGTGCGGCAGCGGCAGCAGCGCGGCGCCGGGCCCGTACGCCGCGACGCCGAACGACGGGAAGGGCGCCGGTGGGGGCTGCGGAAGATAACCATCTATCTACATCTATAACATTACACATTGCACCGTAGCATAACATCACGCCTTATTTCCCCGAATGGTAGGTTGCGAAGTGTAGTTATCCCATTTTTACCAGTTATTTTATACATCCCATGTATTACGAACCGGTACGTACACACGCTCACACGTATAAACGCACACCACCCAATACCAAGATGGAATTAGAGCAGCTGCGTCCGACTGCCTCCCTGTGAAGACACAGGACTCCCTATAGGTATTACAGGGTGAGTTTACTGACGTACACCACACATTAAATCCAGACTCCATGTTACTACTGTTATAGTTGTAAAAAAAGCTTTGCCGACCTACGAATCTCACCCGCGACCTCTTATTCAACATATTAGTCACCCATAGGAAAGACTTTGGATCACAAATATAACGTTATATCTGTGACCTAATGTCACTCGTCGACTGGTAACTCGTCGTTCGACACATTATTATTTATTATTGTGGCAGTGTGCAAATTGCAATCTTACATTACCTTCAAATTACTATTGGTCCATTCGTTAATGGTTTGTTGATTCTCTTGCTGCGGAGGCTGTTTCGGCTTGTTATTGTTCAAGGTATTATTCTCCTGTCGCCAGTTCGATAGCTGTGTCCTATAAATAAAATGCAATTCTTGAACAATCATAGATAATTGGGTTATGTAATGCACTCAAGTTTCAATTGGTTAAAATTTTACTTAAAATACCAAAAAAGGCTACGTCAAACAATACATAACTACGAGTATTTGATAGACTGCAATGTAAACGATATTGAGAGCCAACAATTAATACCATTTACTGTACAAATTAGAATAACCATATGGGAAGCAACTCCAATAGGCTTTTATTAACATTGATAGCTGTGCTTCGATTAGGAAATCGATTTAATTCTACAATCTAAGATACATCAACTTTTGGTAAAAAAATGTAAATATGTATTCTTACTGTATTCATGTAAATGTAAAAAAAAATGTTGGTAGCTTATTGTCATAATCTTACCCGCTATATACCGAGCTCCAAATACCGAGACTGCGTGAAATGATACAATTGTAAAATTTAAATCCCGATACACTATTTTTTTATGTTATGAATGACATAAAATATGAACTTTTACACCTACACTATGTTATTTGAATAACTTGCACCAAAATTTAATTTATTAGGGTTCTATACATAAAAGTCGGCAGAGACAGAGCTGCAGATAGGCATGCTGCACAACTGCACATACATAATTATATCACAACTACGTTTATAAGGATATCGAAGAAATCAAATTATTATCAGAAACGAACAATAAGGTAACATAATTAATAAAAG
>DWDV01000391.1:0-17258 GCA_018245615.1 Mimoniades ocyalus | reverse complement strand
ACCCGGGAATCGAACCCAGGACCTCCCGTTCGGCAGTCGCACTTGCAACCAACACGACCAACGAGGCAGTCAACAAGACAATTATAGACAACTTATGGGATTGATAATCGAATGGTTTCGTCGCGCAATTGTTCAACGAAAAATACACGTTATAGGATTAACTGTCGCTTGCTAGAATAATGAAGTAAAACATCCCGAGGAGACCTGCACACCTCGGAGTTGTTCGTAGTGTGCTCCAGCGCGTGGGGAGTCTACCAAACTTTCTCGTTCAGAAAAACAGTGAAACGGTTTCGTATCAAATAGTTTATTATTATTTATTTTATTAATTTATTGTTAATTACAAACAAACAGCACAACAACAACAAGGTAACAAAAAGCCATTTACATTAATTAACACAATAATTTACATTACTTAAAATACATAAATGTTCACAAATTAATAAATAAAAATAGAATGAATTCCTAAAAGTTATTACTACTATTTTATTATTACGATATTATTGTATAAATAATAATAATAATATTTATGTGATAATAAACGTTTCTGACAAATGGAAATTACGTAACATCATCTCTGTAATCACGGAAAAGGTAGACAGACGACTGTAGTATATTTTCACGTTTCACAATTTAAACAACTTGTAATGTTTTCAATTATAAACGAAAATATTAGTGCAGTTCCTGACTAAATTAATTCTTTTTTAGTAACAAGTAAGCCACAATTTTGTCTTTTCTTTTAAATAAATGAAGAACGCGCTATGTTTTTTTATTGGATCGCGTCGCTTTCCAACAAAGATATCCAAATACAAAACGTTGATTCGGATATAAATGTCAGCTCAATTATGCTGGTGTTCCTTTTTCGAACCTTTATCAGATTGAACTTTTTTGTTTTTTAAATATTTTTTTTATGATTGGATGTAGTGTAGATGACCTTTAAACATACTGTCAAAACTTTTGAAAATATTTGAGTCTAGCGAAAGGGGGATTAATGATTGAGGCTGTTTATCAAGGTTTTTATTAGTCAACAACATTGATCTACATATAGTTATGTTAGTAAGCAAAAACTATTATTTTTTCTTTATTGTTTTTAACTAATTTTACTTTTCCAATGTTTTATGCATGCCCCAGCGTAGGGATTATGAGCATAACCCTTTAGGGGAGGCCTATGGCCAGCAGTGGACTGCAATAAGCTGATGATTATGATGCATGTTTTATGAGAATACCCTTAAAATTGCTTAAAATTTGCTCAAAATTTCAATAATTTGCTGCTTGTATTTTGCACTTGAATGGCGCATAATTTCCGCAATTAAATGCATTAAAATATTCATATAGGAATTCAAACATACGTAGACCATATAATATATTTTTAAGTTAAATTTCCTTTAATCTTTTTAAATTACGTACATATTTTCTTATTTAAAATATACATATTAACAAATCATATAATTATGTATGCCACAGATATTAAACACGCCTTAGATATTTAAACCAAATATTTTTAGTTTTTTATTTACCAAAACATAACTTAATATTAAAGTAAAATAAAAAAAAAACATGTAAAACGATCAATAATAACGAAAACAGTTTATTATTCAAGTAAAACAAATAAATAAAATCTTTAAAATTATCTCACACGTAATAAACTATAATAAAATTAAGTAATAATAGTATGGCAATTGAGAATTACGAGATACTTAGTGAAGGCAGTCCGACACACATCACACTGTCACGCGAATGTTCTGTCCATGTATTCATAATCAAACTCCGCGAGAAACGAGTCGAAGGGCGACAACGAATCCTCGGCGAATTCGGACGGTGTCTCCTGTTCCGTGGAGAATTCCGACAGATCAGAACACATCGGCGAAGGCCAGCGCTCTGGACGTGCGCCTGACTCGGGCTCCGGGCTCGTGTCTCTCAGGGCAGCGGAGAGTGCCGATATGTATCGCATGGCGAGGCGTAAAGTTGTGATCTTCGTAAGTTTCTCGCAGGGTACGGGGTTGCCGGTGATAGCCGACGCTGGAACGGCGCGCCTAAGGGTTTCAAAGGCGCGATTTATTTCACGCATTCGGCTCCTCTCCCTAGCGTTGGCGGTTTTCCTCCTGTACTTGCTGAGCGGCTGCGGCGTGCGGCGCGCGCGCGGCTCGCGAGAGCGCGCAGCGCGCGGACGCAACTGGTACTTGTCGTGATCCGGCATCGAATGCGAGCCGAACCCCACGCAGCTTGAAGCCGCCCGCGCCCGAATTCCGCTTAAAAAATACGCTCACTCCGCCCACTTGCCTCGCGCCGTTCATGTAAGCTCGTGCTCTAAACTGCTTGGAACGGAGACAGCGCTGACGATTTTATTCGTGACTGATGAACCGAGACGGATAGTGTACAGAGACGCACACATTGTAATCATTAATTAATAAACGAATAAATCGTATTGGGCCGATTTTCTTTTCTAATATTTGTAAATTGTGATCACTTGGGCACCTATTGTTATTATTTATTAGTAAATATTAAATTAAATTTAGATTTTCTAGTCGTGGCTCGGAGTTTGGAAATACGCTCGGTGTATGGCAATAGCTAAATGGTTTACCACCTATTCCATAGTGGGACGTAAAAGTAATTGGTGAAACGTGGAAGTGTTCTACATTCCTCTGCCTACCTATTCGGGAATTACAGGCGTGATGTTACGTTTTTTTAGATAAATATTGAATTGAATGAATGAAATTTTGGAAAATTATTTCATGCATTATTTCAGTTATTATAATTTTTTTCTAATCCTATGGATATGTTTGGTTATTTTTTATTTCTAAAATAAACATATAGCATTTCACTAAATTTATTGCTTTGCCATGACAGCTCAAATTTATTTCCAAACATAAACTCACGGAGGTTTAGATAAGCACCAATAACCAGGAAAAATAGATTTGTTTTTACGTGATTTTAATAATATTAACATATGTTTCTTTACAAAGAACAGAAATATTGTTTTTTCCTTGTAAATAAACAGTCATTCCGTTATCACACGACTGTACTTGGTCGCAATGAATGAACAACCGGGCGGTAAGGCATGGGTAGTAATCGTTTTTGATCTCATTTGCATCTTGACTTCGACATTTCCGTTCTTAACGCAAATACGTTTGTGCCTAATTATTTTGATGACCTTGAAAGGGAGCACCGTTTCCTCATAAAGTGTGGGCAACGTAAAGGTTTAAGCACTGCGTGGGCGCATTACCTGCATTTATATCGCAAAATAACGTTTAGGTAATAAATTTAAACCTTTACCACGATCCGACTTCATTACATGTTTTACGGATCGTTCCGGCTTTATGTGCTTAGTACCTAAGCATAATTTAAATCCAAAATATATTTCTTTTTATCGATACCTTAAGTAATTATTAAATAACTATTCTTGATAAATAAGTGGAAAAGGAGATTAAAATTAATATGTAACAAATAACATTGATGTATGTACTTTGGACTCCTTAAGTATATAAGTAAATACAGCTCTCTCAAGCATATATGTAAGTACCTATTGTATGATAAAAAAAATCCACAGGTAATATATTATTTGCCAGAACGAAAAAACATCTACAACGATAGTACTGAAAGAATCATGTAGGTATTAGTAAAATTTTAGTACAATAAAAAAATTAAGGATTTTCTGAAATTACATCAGTGCAACGGATCTTACCAGTAAAATGTAATTAGCAGATTTCTTTTCATTTTATCTTTATTTGGTACAAATGATTTTTTAATTTTTATTTGGCTGAATACAAGACGAAATTATGGTAATAATTATGGTGCGAAATTGGCGGAATATTGTGTTAATTCAATTGCTACTTACAGTGACGTAGTTTCAAATATTGTTAAAATAATATACACAACAGTGTTTGTTTGAAAAAATAAATCCAATATGAATATGCATTGCAAACTTTTGCTATATTTGGATAAAAGGCGTTATTTGATTAACATGAGAAATGTTTGTGAAGATTTCCTCCAACAACTCGATGAGAAAACTATGCGTAAATTTCCACCTCTAAGGTTTTTACTAGAAATGGACATTATGGATTTGTTTGACTTCGTTCCTAGTTTAGGGCATTTTCTATTAAAAGAACCACTTCAATGTCTGTCAATTTGTAATGATATTTTCTTTGCTTGTTACGAATCTGTGAATGGTGAAGGCTTACAACACCTTAACCCGGCGCAATTAACGGTAACATTGCGATTGAAATGTTTGCCCCATTTTTTTTCTTCGAATTTGAAAACGTCTACTCCTTTAACATCTGTTTCTGGATTGTTAATAGCTGTTTCTAAACCAAACAGTTATGTTTATCATTCTGTATGGTCCTGTCCAGAAGAATGTGAAGGAAACGAAATCATACTCCACGACATACCAAAGTTGCCGCCTAAATGTTATATGTGCAAGAGTATTCTCTACGAAAACGGTGGGTTTAGATGCTGTGGGGAGCAAGTGAATGCTACGTTTAAAATAAATACAGAACTGTTAAGCAAAACTTTTGTTATTGTTGATGATTTGATCCCGTTACTAAAACTTGGTGCTAGGTACAACGTTACATCAGTTGTCTTTAAAAATAGTACTTTTGTATGGTCCTTGGAAGAGACAAATATTTTACTTGCACCTATCACAATTCCTGTACCATGTGATGTGAGAGATCTTTTTTTAGCCTGTGAGGGTTTGCCTTGGAAATTCATATATTGCTTGGCTTCAAGCATCGGAGTTTCAATTTGTCCATTGAACTACTTCATGCACGTAAAGATTAATCTATTACTTAGCTTGACAAGCGTAAAAGCCAATATACTAACTGGTTCAGCAATCATACATGTCTTGGCAGTTGGTTATGACACTGGATTTGTCGGGGAACTAATGAGACATGCAGCAAAACTTGCTGACAGAAACGTTCTGTTAGGAAATTCTTTAAGTTCAGTATCTACAACTCTGGTAGCAAGTTCAGGAGGAATTTGTTTACTTCCTCTCCCATTGCACGTATACAACCAAAAACAAATCTATGACACCTTGTCAGCCATAGAATCCAAGGAATTATCTACAAGCAAATCAAAAATACAATGCGCGGTTTGGGCACAAGGAATGGATTTTAAGAAATTTGCTATATACAACATAGCTAGTATATTTGGTAACGTCACAAGAGGTGATTACGGTGAATGCACAGATGATTTGGGAGATTTCATATTGCAACAGGCCATAGAGCCAACTAAAATTACTAATGAGGAAATACAGGCTTTAGAAGACGTGGTTTTTTACATTGATATAGTGGCTGGTTTGAATGTATCTTTAGATAAAGCGTCAGAGGACTTGTTGAGGAATTATTTCTTGGCCGCTCGTAAGGAGCGACCTAAAGCTGTGTCTATTGGGAGTTTGAATGCCCTTATGTCAATCTGCATGATGTCTGCAAGATTATGTCGCCGATCGATCACTAATATCCAAGACGCAGTGTTCGCAATTTGGCTACATGTTAGTGGAATCCCAGAGCCTAGATTCACTCCTGAAGAGTACCTCAGAACTCCAAACGATATTAATCAGTTGCAAGTCATCATGAATAATTTTAAAGATTGGATAGAACAGTTTACAGGATGTCTTATACCATAATTACATTTGTTAACCAAAGCATTAGTTTTCCTATACCTAAGTATACAAGGACCATAAATTGTAAAACGTTTTAATGAAATATTTCTAAAAAAGAGGAAATGATGGAAATAAAATAAAACAGTCTATAATGAATATAGCATATAATTCTAACAATGTAAATTTTAAAACACAAAAATGTAAAAATGCAATAACAAATGACTTGTAAATTTTGATAAATATGTGATATTATTTGACTAGATAATATCAATAGCAATATTAAAATATCTCATTGAAATCTAGTACCAACATGTTTTTTTTTATGATGAATTAAAATTAGTGACATCTCTTAAATCTATTTTTATTGTCTTTAAATTGTACCTAAATTTAAATTTAAGCCCTTCTTCCTAATACTTATACATATAAGGCACTAAATTTTCTTTGGAATTTATTATAAAATTGCCATAATTGCAATCTGGATAGTTCATGTATCACAGACATAAATATTAAGTAAAAGAGTATGTAAAAAATTATATAATTATTTTTTAGTTAACATAAATGTTATAACGATGACACATAAAAAGAGCAACCATTTTCAATAAGCTAAGAAAGTATTTAACTGAAAAAAATAAAACATAGTTACTTATACATAACATTATTGTAAAAGGAAATTTAATTATGACTATTTTATTGATACATAATCGGCGTTCTTATGATTTTTTTAAATATTATTATTAAAAAACTGTAACAACTAATTTAAATTGTAAATTTTTACATATGGTGTTATAAGTACAGTAACAAAAAATACATAAGATATACATACAATAGCAATAAAACTATTCAATAATTAAGATTTTTCATTAAGGAAACTAAAATCATATATATTTTTCTGGAGTGCTTTCTGCTGAGTGGTAAGGTTTTCACATAAACTCATATGATTATTTCTCAATTTTAAGCTTTCCGCTATAATTGATTTCAAAGAATTATCCTCTGTCTTACTAGTCACTTGAATACAATGATTAGAAACTGGTTCACCAATTTTGAAGTCCTTCTTTTCAAATGAAAACACACAGTAAGGTAAGTCAGGTACATGACGTGCATCAGACACAATCAAGGTAATTGTTGACCAAGTGCACCTAGAAAGTTCTGCAGAAAGTGCTGCTAACTTATTGGTTAACTTTTCCACATTATTTTCAGCAGTATTCACAACATCGGCTATTTTAGGCATTTCAATATTTAAATCCTTGATTTTATATAAAAATGGTTGATGTTGTAGTTCCTGCAAGATCTTGTTTCTTAATTTAAGGCAATCATAACAGAACTTGACAATTTCAGGACACTGCTTCTCTCTGTCTCTACTACCACTATAACTTTTTTTATATGCTTTTAGTGCATTAAGAGATACATTTTGATAGTTGTTCCTAGCAATGAAGTTGTTTAGATCATTTGATATTCCTTCATTACAACGTCTGGCAGATGATTGCAGCCTCACTGACAGCTGTGACCATGCTGTCTGTAATTTATTAATTTCCTCTGCAATACCAGCTGAGTCCTTAAATATTTTATCAAATCCTCCCAATAAGTTTGTACCAACATTATTTTGCCTCAGATGTTCAACATGTTTACTCCCCACTTCTATCATTGATAGAATAACTTCATGTTTCGCAAGAAGTTTTCCACTCGCTTTATCCACATTGTTATGTTTCAGAAGTAACTGAGTGCTCCTTTGCTTCAGTGATTCAGCTATTACAAAAAGGCCATTGACAATTGAGTCATAGATATCCATCTGGGTTATGACAAAGTACAAACCATTTCTATACAAATTGAGACCATTCTTGTAGTTGTACAATGCCTTGTGATGTTCCAAGCACCTCTGTACTGCTTTGGGTACTAAGGGAGGGACATTATCTTCCAATATTTGACTCTTATTATATACATATAACATATTGCTATTATTTTCATTCCAGTACTTAGTAACTAGCTCTTTATCATCAATGTCTACATAATAAGGCTGAGATAAGACAATTTGATTATCCGGAAGAATGTTAGTGTCTTTATGCATCCAAGACTTAAGAGTTGACATTGTTGTGGATTCATCAATTTCATATGCAAAGTGGGTCAGTGTTGTTACTGAAAAAATTTTAATTATTTTTCGTGACAGAATGTCTTGAAGCATATTAAAAATGACAACTTTGCTAGCCATTCCAGTTTCTTCTGTAGGTATGTTGAATGTCACTTTAGAAGGTGCATCTCTACCTCTCAATTTTGGATCCCATTCTAATGCAACACGCAACCATTGCTCCATAAAGTTCTTAAACGGCTTAGATATGCGATTTTCTGGAAAAATCTCATTTGAATATTCTATGTCCCCATGGAAAGTTTCATACAGACAAATATTTTCATGTGCTTTTTTCTTAACATGTGGCATCCACTGCACAGGGGCCATGAACGGTAAAAATGGTCTTGTGCCACATATAATTTCAAATGCTAAGAGTCCAAGTGACCAAAAATCAACAGAGTTGCTATAAGTTTTGCTATAAAGTAATTCGGGTGCAAGATATTGCAATGTTCCAACAAAGCTAGCACATACAGAGTTAGAATCTATTTCCTTGGCATAGCCCAAATCAATTAGCTTGTATGTCACTTTGGCTTGATTCTGTGGATCATCATTAGGGATATGAAGTACAATGTTTTCTGGTTTGAGATCACGATGGGTGATTTTGTTATTGTGCAAAAACTGCATCGCGTTGCCTACGTCACTGAGTATTTTGCGCACCTGTGTCTCTGTTAAGCCGCAACAGGAGTCCGGTTTATTCAAAACCTGTCTTAAATCTCCACCGCAGCAGTATTCCATACACAGGATTGGTAGTTTCGAAGGGTTGGCACGCACTAGGCCGGCTACAAATTCTGGCGGCAACTCTTTAGTACCAACTATGTTAGGATTGTTGCAGTTCTGTAACATTTCAACCTCCTTCGTCCATCGTTCTTTATGTTTCGCGGTGAGTTCATCGGCCCACTTACATGTCTTAATAGCCAGCTTTTCGTCAGTGTCTTTATGTCGCCACAGCACTACTATACCAAAGCTTCCTGAACCTAAAACCCTATCTTTAATCCAATCGCCAATGAACACTATATCTTCCATTTCAAATTATGAAATTGTACCACATGTATCTAATCACACACAAAACGCTATTGGTAAAAGTACGACAGTAAAGTAACTTAAAAATAGGAATACTTTGTAAAAATAACTTTCTTGTCTTGTCTAGTGTAGGTAGTCTTTGTAGTTTTGTAGTGTCTAACTGTCTAACACCAACACCAAACTTTGCTCCATCGTTCACAAAGTCTAAAATCGCTTGCATTTCTCAACGCATATCGAGTTGTTTTGTAATCGAATTAATCGACTGTTTTCAAAAGTGCGTTTCTTGTTTTTTGTAATGTGAACGATTGCATAATTTTAGTGGTTTTAAATAAATAAATGCAATTAAACTCCAAATACATAAGATTCTTTAAATTTTTTTTATTTATATATATATATCTATAATGTAAAGAATTGAGAACCATTATAAGATATAGATAGATAAGTTAAAGACATAGATATAGATATTATTAAAGATATAGATAGTTTTATGACAGATTAGCTATGTTTTTAATATTAAAGATATGTGCAATATTATATTATATAATATGTCATAACATTATGCACAATATTATAGGAATATTAATACTTCTTTGTTGATCTTTGTTAATAATATAATATGTGCAGTTGGTAAATGCTGTCATATAGTAAAATACACTAAATCTCACACACACATCTAAAGGAGCACTCTTCCAACCTAACTATTATATAATTTATTGAGAACATGTCTTACACCCATTGTGAGAGGACCACACAAATATAATAAAAATACTATTAAATAATATTATTCCGAAATAGTAATTTAAATATTGTTTAGCTTTAATTTGTTCAATATGTATCCGTAGCATGTTATAAAAATTAATAAAAGACATCTGACATTTTAATTGATTGACATTTGACAATTCATAATTTTTTTTTTGTTTGACAACTGCAGTTATCGCTACATTTTCAAAGTTGTTTTTATTTCGGTAGTTACTAGATCATAATTAATAAATTTAAAAGCATATTAAGGAATAATATTAAGAAAGTGTCTAGTAGTTGAAAATGCTGGAAGTGTCGACAACTTGTCGCAGTTGTATGAAAAGAAACATAGAATTATTTGATTTGTTCGTGCCACTTAGTATTGATAATTGCACTCTCCAGTTGGTTGATCTGCTTGTGACAACGGTTTCCATTCAAGTAAATGCTTAAATACTTATTACGAATTGTATCTCCCTATTGTTTAGGTTCTCCATAGTTGAAAGCCTGATGCTTCACATTATTCGGCGCAATTCGAGTATAATGACATCCTATGCATAGCTTCAAATTCAACTGTTTTTGTTTTATTATTTGCATAAGAATATTATAATTTTCAGATAAGCAAAGAAGATGGATTACCACAGAAAGTTTGTAAGGAATGTGTTAATTTTCTCCAGTCAGTGTATAAATTTCGAAGTCAGGTTTTACTGGCCGAGCAAGAGCTCAAAAGGTTGCGTGCACTACAGATCGAAGTGAAAAATGAAGTAGAAATAAAATCTGAAAATTGTACTGAGTTTGATTCATATGATGATTTCATTCAATGTGATGTTGTTCCTAAGGAAGAGACTGATCGAAAGGATGAAAAGAAACAGTGTGTATATGTATGCAATATCTGTCAGAAACCATACACCAATCACAATCGATACATGAAGCATTTGTCATCTCATGTTGATCCTATGTTCATTTGTAGTGTATGTCAAAAAGCATTTCATAAACAGTCATCTCTAAACAGGCATATAAATAAAAAATGTAAAAGCTCCATCCAATTGTATAGTACTGTGGAAAACACCACAGATTTGTCAATAAAGACAGAGGAAAATGAAGATGGATTGTTTAAATGTTCAAATTGTCACCTAACATTTACCAAGCACAGGTCACTTTTGTCCCATCAAAAGAAACACAAGATGAAGCATAAGGAAATCAATAACTATCAATGTGACTATTGCAACAAGGTGTTCACAATTAAATCAGTTCTGAAACGACATATAAAGCTACATTCTTCTAACCAACAATACCAATGTTCAATGTGTCCAAAGAAATATTCAAGAGAAGACCAGCTTGAAGAGCATATGCGAAAACACACAGGTCGCAAGCCTCATGCTTGCCCATACTGTATCAAAGGTTTGGCCCTTTTTACTCTAATCATGCATTCAGTACACAAACCTGACACTCATAGCCCTAGTGTTGCATAACACCACTCAAACAACTCTGTTCAGTCCGTCCTGTTGCTGTTTTGTTCAAAGCTTCCATACTATAGAGTGCACAATAATTGGGATCGGCTTAGTATCTATCGGAAGATGGATCCCTGTGCCCAGTTGCAGTAAAATATAGGATAAATTTAATCTGTGAAAAGTTTTACTGAGGAGTGTAATATACTTCCAAGCTTCACCGGTTGTTTTTATGTCCAATCATGGAGTAGGTGGTGAGACTATTGCCATACACTGGGTACAAATCTAGACTCTCAGCCACTACAAAATCTAAGTTAGAAAAATCCGATATTACCCATACCAGGATTTGATCCCAGGACTTTTTGATCAGGAGTCGTGCCTGCTGCCACTCAATCAACGAGAGAGTCACATAACTAAATCAAGTGAATAATTCAGTGATGCAAACTAATGTAGAATTTGCCTATGCCATTTTAATATAATTATGATTATGTTAATAATATTCAACTTCCTAATTTTCGCAGCTTTTTCTCAAACATGCAGCCTTAAGGACCATATCAGGACTCACACAAAGGAAACACCATACTTGTGCTCTGAATGTGGGAAACGGTTCGCTAACAGCTCCAACTTGCGTCAGCACCTTGTGAGGCACTCTGGCCAAAAGCCGTTCTCTTGCAACCTTTGTCCGAAAACTTTTTACACAAAAGGTACAATAAGAATTACAATTACACTAAGGGTATGGTGAGGTTTATGTTAAGATTAAACAAAAATCGTATTTGTCTTAATTGTTCAAAGTCATTTAAGCAAAATGCAATTGCTTAGACATTAGTATATTGTTATATGCAATAAAAATATTATTAAACTCAAATTTTCTTGTAGAAATTTATCATAGTGGAATTGCATTCCAAGGGTTGGTGATGTAATCAGAATATTATTACCAGTAAAATAGGTCTCTCTATTTAAATAATTATTATTTTTAATAGAAGGCATATCTAGTTCAATGGCTCTATATCATTGGTACAGAGGATACTGAGGTGATAATGTTAATAATTGTATTATTTATCCTTATTGCATGTTTATAGTATATTATTCAAATTCAAATAGATTTATTCTTTGTAAGCTATATACATACACATAAATTGTAATAGCTATCGTTCATCTGCTTTGTGTTTTCTATAGACTACTGAGATAGGGAATGGGGGGAGGGATTTAGTCACTACTAGAAATTCTGAGTTAGAATAATTCAATAATACCTGACCAGGGATTCGAATCCAGAACCTCTTGGATAGGATGACAGAGGATTCTTTTAAGTGTTGAATAGATAAGGACATCTTTTAGTTAAGGGTTTATATAAAATATACAAATAGTTGCTGACATCCATTGATGTCTATAGACTCATCTGTAACTTACAATTTGTGGTGTTACATATGAATATATAATATTGAATACGGCTAGATTATGTTTTTACAACTTAAAAGATGTTATTGTCAGGACAAATGAAGGCGCACATCGAGTCGCACGCCGGCGTGCACGCGTACGAGTGCCCGGAGTGCGGCGCCGCGCTCACGACGCCCAGCTCGCTCAAGAAGCACCGCCTCATCCACCTCGGCATCAAGCCCTACGGCTGCGACACGTGCAGCATGCGGTCAGTAAATTACTTACAATGTGAATACATTTGTACATACTTCGTCTATCCTATGGTGGCTCGTAGAGGAACTGGTGAGTCGTAGGATTGTACTACACTACACTGCTTATACAATACTGGTGTGATGCTATATTATAGTGACACAAAATGCAGATATAGTTTTATGTTACATACATTTATACTTCATACACAGAGTGGATATTTAGTGACATTAAATGTTACGGAATCGTTATTTCTCATCTGGAGCCGTTGCTCCTTGGCATTTATGCATATGAAGAATACGATTGAAAATATAGTCTTCTGGATTTGTGTGAGGGTTGTTTTTCAATCCGCATGCCCAGCGTGGTATCTGTGAGAAAAATCACATCAGGGCTGGTCTACATCAGGTAGTGGTATGAAAGAGGCCGATGACATTGTTGTTGATGATGATGATTATATGTATGAATACATCACACTCAAATACAAAGTAGCAATAATTCAGTTAACCTGTGTATGATGCGGCGATATGGCGGGTAGTTATACAACCGGATACTTATAAGCTGCAGTGTGTGTGCAGGTTCTCGGACCGCGAGCACCTGAAGCGGCACCAGCGCGTGCACACGGGCGAGAAGCCGTTCCGCTGCGCGCACTGCGAGCGCGCCTTCTCGCAGAGCAACGACCTCGTCAAGCACCTGCGCACGCACGTCGGACAGAACATCTACCAGTAACCGTTGCACTCACTACTACCACTGTTCAACGTTTCGCTAGTACCATTTTATTTATCAATAGGCGCGCGTTCGACTGCCATCCCACCTGATGGAAAGCGAGATGTGGCTTAGGTTGTAGCAGTCTCGCCTAGGAAGTGCCTATTCGCTCTTATCTTGAATAATCCTACGTTGTACGAATCATATATACCTATATCCTATATACGTAGTATTTATGTATACACATACCCCTTAAAATCACCGAATAGTCTCGACCGTAGACTCTTTACGACATATCCACAGATAGATCCGAAACTAGTCGGTCTATTTCGAAAATCTACGCATTGAGCCGGTCAATTTTATTTAAACGCATGTACATTGTACATGTATAGAAAATGATAAACTCAGATATAAAACAGATATTGATGTTAATCACACAATTATTTGTTTTGGATAATGGTCCAATTAATAATTATCCGTTCCTGCATATCACGCAAGACAATTTCTTATAATGTTGTCACATCCAACCCCCTTTATTTGTTACAGATGCACAATATGCGATATGAAATTCAGGCTGCTCAGTGAGCTGAAGCGTCACTATCCGGTCCATTACATAAACAGCAACAATATAGACGAGATAACTGCCAACCAGTCTATCCTGCTGATGGGCGGGGAGGCTCAAGCGAAGAACGATAAACAACCAGAGGGCGCCACTGTTGGCAACCATCCGGACAACCAGATAACAATAACGTTCAACAGCAACGTTCTGGACGAGCATGGTATCGCTGGTGGTATTACCATCGATATATCACCAACTAAAAGTTAGCACTGAGTTGTGACTGTCCTTATTTATAGAACTGTATATATTATATATATCAAACATTATATACATATATGAAACTGAAATACCTGTTATTTCCGATCAGACTTTAAGAAACATTTAAATACTAATTGTTAACGTATGTCTTTTAATCATAAATAAATGTAGGATCTTCAACTCACATGCCCAGTGCAGGGATTAAAGGTGGAAACCCCGTATAAAAGTCCACAAGGGTTGTTGTCAGGGAAAGCCTATGTGCAAGTGAAGTGACTGTCACTGTGTCACTTACAAAGTGATGATGTATCAAAAATATAGACGGGGAGTGGTTGTGTGCTCGGATTCTGATTTAATGTTTAGTATTGTGATAACAGTAGCATGGTAGCCCTGTTTACATTTCAGCATTCCACTCAAAGGCTCTCGAGGTTCGAATTCTGGCGCTCACTTTTAATTTTAAGGACATAAGGGCATTTGTAAATATTAAAGGTGTATTTTAACATGGAATTTATCGGACAAAACCGCGGTTGCCCATCGTGGTTTACAATGGTCGTAAAGAAGGGTTAGGACCATGGTCATAGTTTAGGACCGAAGACCATGGTCATTCCTGGTGAATACCATTTCCACCATAAAAGTATTGATAATAATGATGATGGCGATTATGCTACTGCTCCACTTATCGTGTCGTTTCCTTGATAAAGTTGTTGCTTTTATAATGCTATCTAGTGTGTGGAAACATTGATTGTCTCTACAACTGGAAAAATATATCTCAAACTAAAAATATCTCTTAGACTATAAATGTCTCTTAGACTAAAAATATCTCGTAGACTAAAGTATCTCATAGGCTAAAGTATCTCTTAGACTAAAGTATGTCTTAGACTAAAGTATCTCTTGGACTAAGAATATCTTTTTAACTAAGTGTTCTTAGACATTGGTGATATTAGTAGCCGCGTGCCGGCAGTGATATAATGCTTTTCTTGAATGCTCTCTACAATAATATACGATAAATATGTAGATTTAGCTTTTTCATTATTTATTAAACGCATCATAGGTATAGTAGAGAAAAATTGGTTCTTGTAAACTAATGAAGTCGAAACAATAGAGTGTATATCGCATACATTTAAAAGCATGTACATATATAAAGGTGTGTGAACTTTAAGAAATATGCCGGGTGCGTTAGGATAGAGATATTTGGCACCGGCTTCTCTTCGTATCCCGGAAGCGATCTGGCGTGAAAATATATGTAGTAATAATGAAAGACATTAATTAATACTGGCGACAACATTACATAATATAACTTCACTTTAATTTTAACTGTGCCCTTTGACAAATTAAAAATTGCGTATAGTCTTGGAGAAATTGTACTATGAATTTATACGTTATACGCAAGCATCGGATGTTATGTGATAATCATTATATATTGCGATAATGTGTGTGAACTATCAAAATCTGATAGTTTCTACATAATTTAAAATAAATCAAAGGCATTGCTCTGGTTTTAGAAGAGTATATATTATTCATTATGTTCTATGTATATCTGTATATGTAGTTTAATTATTTAATATAGAAGCACTCTGTACACAAGTGCCTTATGTACTACTCGCCTTTGTGAGTTATGCCTTGAGAAAGGTCAAATGATACATGTATCGAGTAGAAGTCCACAGTGCGTGATATTTGAGATGTTGCAATATTGCAGTGTGGAAACATTCTTACCCAAATGTCAATAGTTTATAAAAGTCAACGAGTGTTGTGTGGTAAATGCTCACTGTAGTGCCCTAGACGCGATATGTCTGAGTACGTAAAGACAGCACTAAATTTAAGGTCGTCACAGACGTAGCTGTTGTACACATTTATATAATGTAATATATCTTTGATGCACAGATATATCTTTGCGGTCATTATCTGCACAATAATATGTATTGCCGTACCGAAATATGCCTTGCTATATCTGTTTATATATTTTGACGGTGTAACAGAGAGTGTGTATGTATATATTAAAGGTACATAAATACATGTGCGGTCACTCGAGTGTTTTTATAGAAAATGCATTGTAATATATCATCATATGTCTTGCTATAATATATATTACAGCTCCGTTTGCGATTTTTATAAGGATAGTAAGATTATTATTAGGAATGCAAAGTTTTATCTGTGGACCAATTTTACACACTAATGTATTTATGGTATTATCCAAAATGAGGTCTGTGGTATTACTCGATTACCTATGTCTGCGTAGTTTTAATATTTGTTTTGCCTGTATTTAATTTTGTAATTGGATCATGTTAACACTGTTTGTACTATGACCTGATGTGACTATATTTATTTCGACCAAACCATGTTTTAACACCTTTGCACTTGAGTCAAGTAACTTGTAAATACTAATTAATTGGTAATATATTTTTTATTTCATATTTCGAAACATTATTTGCGAATAAATTGTGAAAATTAGATTTTTTTTTTAAAATAACGGATCTCTTTTGACATCATTGTAGAAATAGTGTTAATGTTGGTCCGCGTAGCCCACCAATGTACGGCACGTGTTATTTAATGCTCAATAAAGTGATGTAATGAATAAATGATCGTTTAGGCCGATAAATTGTATTTTATTGTCTACGTACGAGTACCCCTAATATCGTGGGTGAAGGAGAACCATTACAATTTTAACATATGGGACGGCCATTATAGCCTTTCTTTGTCTCGTTTATACAAATATGGAATAATACTTTACTCATCAGGGGTTATGGGCGTGACATAACGTTTCAAATTTCTTATAATAAAATTAAGCGTTTCCACCCTGTTCGGGAACACAGTTCGCAGACAGTAGACGTGAGTAGTTCTGAATAAGGTTTTCTATAATAAGCTATTGAGGGTTTCAAGATTTGTATGGGTGCATTTGCTTAAAAAAACGAATTAGTTAAAAAACCACTTAAGCAAATTTAAACGAGCAGTAACGGCTCGTAGATATTATACGTAAATAATATATAATATACTATAAATAACAACGTAACATCACGCCTGTCATCCCCGAAGAGGTAGCCAGAGGAATGTAGAACACTCCCACGTTTCACCAGTTATGTTTACGTCCCACTATGGAATAGGCGGTATGTATATTGCCATACACCGGGCACATATCCAGACTCCGAGCCACTACTAAAAAATCTAAATTAGAAAATTTAGTAGTGCCCGACCCGAGAATCGAACCCAGGA
>DWDV01000390.1:0-17271 GCA_018245615.1 Mimoniades ocyalus | reverse complement strand
GTTATACGAGAGCCACTGGCGAGAGTAGGCGTGTTGGTAGTCTGTCCATTTAGTGCGTGTACGAGCCTGTGTGACATCCTAATATTGGGCTGGTTTTACAAGTGGCGACGAGTAAAAAGGTAATTTATTGTTTATTTTAGATAAAGGGAGGAAAATAGATAAGAAAACAACCGTTAAATCAAATTAAAATAACTTTACTGTGCTTTGTTGTTTTATAAGTTCCGATGCTAGTACCTACATAATCGCTAATAAACGATTCTATTCTAAAAAGTATTACGTCAATCACGTACGGACTTTATGCATGCGACTTACACAGAATTACAAGATAAAAAGTTAAACCTATTAAGTACCTAGATAGTTTAATTTCGTCTGTTAGATAGGTAATACTGTCAAACAGACACCGTCAAATTAAATGAAATATTTCTTGTTTACATCGAAAGGAATGTTTTACTTGGCAAGTGATGTGACGGATTTTACCTATACCGACCGCTAGTCCTTTATAGTAGGTAAACATAAAATGCGAGAGGTCATATTCTTTTACATATAGTTGAATCAAGCCATATATGTAATGTTTACGTACATCATTATGGAAACATAAACAGGTCAATTAAAACTCTGAGTATATACATAAAACAACTTATCTACAGTTACTTTTAATAGAAATGTCATGTTACGATAATGTTTAGTTTTTATTCCATTAACGAAAGTGCACTACACTATATTTTTACGGGCAGATAAACAGAGTTGTGGGTTCGAATCCCATCTGGGGACTTTATTTAGATTGTCTGGAATCATGTGGTCATGCATGTGTAGGATGTCCTCACCTTATGATGTGTTTAGTTATTTTAAATACGGTATTATTCTCTTATTTGGGTAGGTACAGACACAGATTATCATAATAAGGACAATTGCAAGTCACATGTAGTACATGTAGCTGTAATTAGTAGCATCATTTCAAAAAAAAAAAAAAAGAGTATCAAAGCAAACAGTACCAACAAGACTTATTAATAAATCGACATATATAAAAAAAAAAAAGAAAACTAATTTCGGGATAAGTATTAGATTAAGTTAATAAGGCTGCCATTAAATTGGTTGGTTATATTATGCTGCCATTAAATTGGTAGGTTATGTTATGCTGCCATTAAATTGGTAGGTTATGTTATGCTGCCATTAAATTGGTAGGTTATGTTACGCTGCCATTAAATTGGTAGGTTATGTTACTCTGCCATTAAATTGGTAGGTTATGTTATGCTGCCATTAAATTGGTAGGTTATGTTATGCTGCCATTAAATTGGTGGGTTATATTGCTGCTGCCATTTGATGGGTGGTGTTTTCAGGTCACCCCATCAAAACAGGAAGTAAGGGGGTGTCATCATGGCGAATTTTATGCCTGGTCCGGACAAACTGGATGTGGAAGGCGATACTTCTGCTGTGGGTATTCGTTGGGAGCGCTGGAAGAGGTCGTTGCTAATTTACCTTGAGGCTGCTGACATTCAAATTCCGGGAAAGAAAAGAGCAACTCTGTTGCATTTTGGAGGACCAGGACTTCAGGAGATTTATTCAAATTTACCAGGGGCTAACGCAGTTACGTCTGCCCCAGCTAGAGCTGCACCCTCTGGAGAATCGGATACTGTAGCAGAAAATCAAGATGTGTTCGAAATTGCTCTGAAAAAACTTGATGAATATTTTCTGCCTAAGCAGAGTAAAGTGTACGAACGGCATTTGTTCAGACAATTGAAACAGGAAACTGGTGAAAAAATGGAAAAGTTTCTAGTGAGATTACGTAACCAAGCGGGGAAATGTGGATTTGAGAAACCTGATAATTTCATCATCGATCAAATAACAGAGAAATGCACGTCAAATGAACTGCGCAAGAAAATTTTAACTATGGGAGACAAAGCTACCCTAGACGAAATAATGACACTAGCAAATACTCTGGAACTAGTGTGCCATCAATTGGATGTATACGGAAAAGAGGGAAATGGAGAAAAAAACCAAGAAGTAAACCAAATTACTAATAAAAGCTATAGAAAAGGTCAAATATATTCTAATGAAGCGAGGACCAGTTCACAGAATATTTCACGCTGTACTAGATGTGGGAGTAAATTTCATAAATCCACCGACTTGAACTGTCCAGCGAAGAATAAAACCTGTCATTCATGTAAAAAGTTAGGCCATTTCTCAGCGCGCTGTAAATCTCGGAACTCTGAAACAAAGCCACAAAAGAGGAAATACAATGGAAATCAAAGTAGTAGCACGTACACAGAAAATAGAAAGAGACTAAGGGATCGGAAAGGAAATGATGTTGATACGGTGGACGATGAAGAAGTGGACTATGTCTTTCAAATAGATAATGACTCTACTGTTAGTTGTATGGTTGGCGGAGTGGAAATCGATATGCTGATAGATTCTGGCTGTAAACCCAATCTCATAACAGACAAAACATGGGAAAAGCTGAAAAGTGGTGGTATTAAGGTAAAAAACCAAATCAAGGACCCTAGCAAAATTCTTCTCGCTTATGGCAGTCAGTCTCCTTTGACAGTGAAAGGCTCATTTGACGCAGAAATTGAAGCCAATGGCCAAAATGATTACACCACTTTTTATGTAATAAGTGGTGGCACAAGAGACTTACTGGGTAAAACGTCAGCGCTGAAGTTGGGAGTATTACGAATGGGTATTGGCATCAACCAAGTCGACAACTTGATTACTACACCATTTCCGAAGTTCAAGAATGTACTCGTAGAGATACCGATTGATGATTCCGTGAAGCCCATTTCCCAACCATGCCGAAGAGTACCTATCCCTTTAGAAAAGAAAGTCGATGATAAAATCAAGGAACTTCTGAATCAGGATATAATTGAAGAGGTGGAAGGTTCTTCAAGATGGGTTTCGCCCATAGTTCCAATTTTGAAAGAGAATGGAGAATTAAGGTTGTGCGTTGATATGAGACGTGCGAACAATGCAATTATGAGAGAGAACCACCCTCTTCCAACCATGGATAAATTGCTTCCCAAAATAAATAAAGCAAAATTTTTTACCAAACTGGACGTCAAAAATGCTTTTCATCAGGTTGAAATTCATCCTGACTCCAGACATATAACCACTTTTATTACTCCAAGTGGTTTATATCGCTATAAGCGATTAATGTTCGGTATCACATGCGCACCCGAACTATTCCAAAAGATTTTGGAGCGTATGTTGATTCAGTGTGGAGGAGTAATAAACTTTATTGACGACATTCTGGTTTACGGTGATAATGAGCAGGAACACGATACCAGGCTGGATAAGGTTATGCGAACACTAAAGGACAACAATGTGTTACTTAACGAAGGGAAATGTATTTTCAAAACGCAGAGCGTGGATTTTCTAGGACATCATTTAGAACCTAATGGCATAACTCCTCTGGACAAGTACGTGAAAAGTATAATGGATTTTCGTGTGCCTCAGACCATAGAGGAACTTCAGAGTTTTTTAGGACTTCTTAATTACATCAATAAATGGATTCCTAATTTGGCCACAGTATCGGAACCTTTAAAAGAGTTACTCAGGAAGAAATTTGGAAAAAATGCAAATATTCAGAAATTCTGGCTGAAAGAACAAAGAAATTCTTTTGATAAGTTGAAACAAATGCTTACAAAAATACAATCGTTGGGATATTATGATGTCCGTGATAAAACTCAGGTGATAGCTGACGCTAGCCCGGTCGGATTGGGTGCTATTCTTGTCCAAATTGATGAAAATGGGCCACGCATAATTGCTTTTGGAAATCGAACCCTTACAGATTGTGAGCGAAGATATAGCCAAACCGAAAAGGAGGCTTTGGCTTTGGTCTGGGGGGTTGAACATTTCAACATATTTTTATTTGGTAAAGAATTTGACCTTGTCACGGACCACAAACCGCTGGAGGTCCTATTTGGAAAGAAGTCCAAGCCATGCGCACGTATAGAGCGTTGGGTATTGCGCCTGCAGTCTTACAAATATCGGATTATGTACAAGCCAGGCAAAAATAATATCGCCGACCCGTTGTCACGTCTGTGCAAATTGAGTAACAACCATTCGGATGATGAAGACACACATGTGTGTCAAGTGATTACCTATGCGCGACCACAGGCAATACCAATGAGCGAGATTATTAATGCATCTGAGACTGATAAAGAAATTTGCAGTGTTCGGAAAGGGCTCTATCAAAATAACTGGGACGACTCCGTGAGAAGCTATAAATTTTTTGACAGTGAGTTGTGTTTCTATAATAATATCCTATTACGAGGAAACAAGATTGTAATACCACACCTTCTTCGTAAGAGTGTTTTGGATGCGGCACACGAAGGCCACCCGGGCATTGTTGCCATGAAGGGTCGTTTGAGGTCGAAGGTCTGGTGGCCTCGTATCGACAAGGACGCAGAAAACTTAGTGAAATCATGCAAAGGATGTACCCTGGTAGCTTTGCCTAGCCCGCCAGTGCCTATGAAGAGGCGAGAACTGCCTTTGGGGCCATGGATAGATGTGGCAATGGACCTTTTAGGGCCACTTCCAAGTAATGAATATCTTCTAGTTGTAGTCGATTATTACAGTCGATATAAAGAAGTAAAAGTGACCAAATCAATCTCAAGTGCACAGATTATAAAAATTTTAAAGGAAATTTTTAGCAGACTCGGATTTCCTATTTCTATAACGGCCGATAACGGGAAGCAGTTTGTAAGTGAAGAGTTTCGTGATTACTGTAGAGAATGCAATATTCGACTTTACAATACAGTTCCATATTGGCCTCAGATGAACGGGGAGGTCGAACGGCAGAATAGGGACATTTTAAAACGCTTGCGGATCAGCCAAACAGAACGGAGAGATATGAAAGATTCCTTATACGAATATCTAATGATGTACAATAGTACACCTCACTCGGTGACTGGTCGAACACCATCAGAGATGTTTTTTCAACGACAAAATAGGGACAAAATTCCTACATTAGAGAATACAAATGAGAAGAAGGACGATTCGGATGTGAGAGATAGGGACAGGATTCAAAAGGCATTAGGTAAAGAATATGGGGACAGGAAGCGGAAAGCTATGGAGTCAGAGATAAGTGAGGGTGAAAAAGTTTATGTCAAAGCTATGGACAAAGCCAATAAATTGGCACCAAACTTTAACCCGACCCAGTATACCGTGGAGAGTACCAATGCAGGAGATTGTGTAGTAAGGAACGACGAAACTGGACAATCTTATCGAAGAAATGTCATTCATTTAAAGAAGGTAGAAGGGGAATGGAAAGCGGTATCACCGGAAAAGGAAAATGAAGTAGTTGAAGGAGGTTCAAATAATTAATTAAGTGTGCAGTATCTCATATATCTTGATTTTGTTTGTTAATTAAATTATTAGTTAAATTAAAAAAAAAAAAAAATTGTATTAAGGAAGGGATGTAGCGTATGCGCTTATTCACTCTCTCACCCACACAGACATTCACTGTCTCGTTCGCACCACGTCAGTTATACGAGAGCCACTGGCGAGAGTAGGCGTGTTGGTAGTCTGTCCATTTAGTGCGTGTACGAGCCTGTGTGACATCCTAATATTGGGCTGGTTTTACAACTATTATGTACATAAATGTATATTTCATTTCTGTATATCTCATCATTGTAGGATATTTTATACACATATAGGTATATACATATTGTTATACACCGAGCACAAATCAATTCGCCGACCATTCTCCGAGCTACTACTGCGAATATCCAGTTAGAAAACTCAACTGTCTTTTACGTAACATAAATTAAATAAAAATAAATCAAAACCAGAATACGCTAAGTTAAACAACAAAAAAAAACTAAACAGAAATCCTAGCACCTTAATTGCCAGGTTCAATCATTGAAAAGCTGTACCGTGGCGGTAAAAAGTGTAATCGTTAATAAAGATTAGACGTAATCCGATTTAATTGTTTCTTAACTGTCTCCCTACCGCTGTGGGATATCTAGCGGTGTTTAGCGCTAGGATTACAACGGTATTAAGGAAAAGTTATTTAAATATACACACAAAACGTTACTATATAAAAAACATCAAACCTTTTTTTAAATTCTTGTTGCAATTTTATTAGTCTATTGATCATATTATGTTTACTTTGCTACATGTCAAAGAATATAGCGTTCTATATTTGAATTTTAATAGATAATTGTCTATGAGTGGAACGATAAACATGTTGACGACACTTAGTCGTCTCTTTCATTCGTAAATACGTAATAATTTTAAATCAAACTAGTGCTAACTGCTAGTTTAAATCAAACCAATCCTAGTATTAAATGAAAAACACCAAGAGCTTTAAAACTCGTGTACATTGAGCTGTTTACCAAACTATCAATCGCATTATTCTCTGACTAGAAATTACCTATAATAATTAAATAAATTAAAATTACATTTTAAATATAAGTTAAAAAGTCTTTAGAGATTATTAATCAAAAACCATTTTTTTATTTGGCAATGGGTTCGCGCTTGATTGCTTTATCACCAGATGAGAAGCGAGACGCAACTCATTGTCTAGAAAGTGCCTATTCAGTTTTGTCTTGAATAATTACCGGTTATGCAATTTGGGATAAATAGACGGCAGGGAGTTCTTTTACAGTCTGTAATAGAGACGAATTATTCAAAGACACTACGTTCATGTTGATTACTACTATATGCTTATAATTAGATCAGTTGTAGAATAGTTGCAAAATCGTTCGAACTGTGTACATGAGAGATAATACTCTCCTAAATACGTTGTGTAACTGAAACTAGCATTCCACTGATTCTAGTGTATCTTTCACAGTTTATAAAATTTATAGTATTCAATTCTACAATGCCCACAGTGTAAACAATTCGCAGTATGCAATTGCACAATAGTAAAGAACGGTATACTCGTGTACATACATTAATTGATAATAGTATGTATGTATGTAGATATGCTTTTCTAATACCGTTTTCATAACGTTACATTACGCCTGTAACCCGCTACGAGGTAGGCAGAGGAATGTACACTCCCACGTTTCACCTGTTACGTTGACGTGCCACTATGCGATTGCACGTTATCCCATTGGGTGTAATAAAACGTTCCAAAGTTTTTTGCATGTTGAGTTGTATTCAAATAAATACTCGTGGGTAACTTTACAAATGTAGTTTTACACTGCGACGCCCTTTATGGTTATCTGTCGCACGATTTCATTGTCTATCTTTCCTTCAGATTTACAAATTCGTTTATACAAATATACCAGTTCCAAGTTACGGTTCTCCAATAATTATTTAAATGTTACGAGAGCGGTTCTATAACAATTTTTTATTTTCGAAATAATAATCTTAGTAACGTCACTCACGGTCATTTTATAAGCGGAGGCTGCGCTAAAGTGACCGGACAGCTAGTTAACATAACTTAACTTAGTTTATAAATTATAAACTCATGCTGAAATAACTTACCAGTCGAATACAGATGAAATGCATGTACCTATCACATAAATGTTTTTACGCGCTGAGATTTGAACGTCAAACCGGCAACTTAGTAATCAGCATTACTAACCGCTGTACCACTAGACCAGTTACCATATATTTTTATGAGCACTTGTATTTGATTGTTGCATATAACCAAGGTAGGTTGGTCTTTTGGTTTGCTAGAAAAATGTCATGCGTCAATATCATCATGACACTGCCACTGCTGAAAATTAGCTTTTCCTGTGGGACTATGCCCGTTATCCCCACGCTGGGCAAGCGGGGTGGGGATCCCAGAGCATAGCCTCTCGCACCGCCTACGTTGTTACCCATAGACGGCCAGGCCTTTAGCTGGGCCCGGTGTGCCAATTTAATCGTACGCGTAAGCTGTTTTAAATCGTCGTCGCTATTAACATACTTACAATACTGTGGATGGACATGTTGATTCGTTCGAGTGAATTGGTTTTTAAATGTCCACCACTTCGTCGCTTCACTCGCGGGTCGCGTGTGACTCGAGGTACATTTTATAATTACACATTACGGGAATGTTAAAAAAAATCCTTGTCGTCTACACATCCATTGTGGTTTTACCATGCTACTGTCAAATCTATTCTGCATAAAAGTAGCAATAGGCCTATTGCATGTTCTTTTCTACTACTGGCAGATCGCGGTATAGCGCAGCCTGATTAAACGGGGATAAATGGCCCGACTCCTTATGGGTAGGCGTGTAGGTGGTGCGCGAAGTCGTACTCTGCGATCCCCAAGCCGCATTCCCAGCGCGGAGCTTATAGGCTAAAACCCCACCGGGCAAGCGAACGTCCAGCATTGGATCTAGATAGGCTGATTATGATGATTCTTCTTACGTGTCGTGACTCACAATGCATGTTTAAGCTGTAACTGAGTAACTGTACCAACGCGACTCCAGTGTGATTTTATTGGGAATAGACTTCTGATTAGTTCGAACCTACTTCGATAATTGCTTACTTACATTGAAGCTCATATATTGTCTCGCCTATTTTCGATTGGGGTAGACAGCATCTAATAATTTCCACCTTATACCGTCCTGGCAGATTTCCGCCGCCATTCGTTCAAGTACTTTAATTGTAAATTAAAATGATAAAACCGTAATAGTTTCACTTGAATATAAATTGAACAATATACAAAGCAACATATGGGACCATTTATTGGTATTGTAGATACCAAACAAAAAGCCTTTGGTACATAAGTACCAGTATGTGAAACTTGGAGAAAAACCGTCCCGTTGATCAGGAACGCACCTGTGAGTAATCGCCCGTCAGACATGTCTCTCGAACAAATGTTCCTTCTTACCGCGCCACAGATAAAAAGGACAGCTACAGATATAAGTGTGGGAGTCGCGAGATAAATTGGTTAGTGCTTGCTTGGATTTCAGAAGGACAATAATGATACCCGAATAGGTCGTGTTGACTTTGAATTTGAATCGTCCTTTTTTAATATGCAAACTTTTTGGTAACTTGTATTTTTCTTACTTTGATTTACTAATAATGGCTCGGGATTTGGATGTGGGTTCGGTCTATGGCAATAGACTTACCATCTATTTCATACTGGGACGTAAACGTAACCTACTAAACTGTACCTACTACACTCCTTTGCCTATCTCTTCGGGGATTGCGGGCGTGTGGTTACTTTGATTTTTTTATGGTAACCTTCTTCGTACTGGTGTTGGATTTAGGGGTAACTGGCATTATTAGAATTAGAATTACTGTAAGAACTCGGTCACTAGCAGGGTGCGATGGCGCTCATTTGGGGAGGTCTGACTCTAGGGGTGAGACAGGCTTATCATGGTGAAGATGATTACGATCCATTCGGGAATTGCAGGCGTGATGTTACATCAATAAATCGGTACGAATTGAAACCTTAATGTCTTTTGACCGAAGGATATATTATTTCCTGTAAAAATATAATTGTACACAATTTTTGCGTTTAAAGTGAACATATTAAAAGTATGTAAGGTGATTTAATAAATTGAATAAAAATATAATTTATTATCTATGGTGTCGTTTACAAGTTTTTACAAACTTCGCCACTTTTTACAAACTTAATTTAATGATAAGAAAAACCTTTTGGCGTTTTTAATCTGCACTTACGAAATTGACGCTGTTGAATTTAAACACAGAACACCAAGTTCCACTTGTTGCTGGTTCTTTTAAATGTGACATTCATTTTTCGAATATTCAATTTGTTTACTGGTTTTGCTCTTTTTTATTGTGTTGCTTCTAACTGGCCAGTTTTTGTTTGTTTGAAACCGTACATTTAGCGGTTAGTGGGAGTTTTGACACATTGTTTCCAACATTTTAGTCTTACATAGTATTCTAACAACATTTATTTATCTATACAAATAAAATTATAGAGGTTTGCCATTATGTGCGCATCACGTAAACTACTAGATAGATTTACTAGTATATAAATTTCCTTTAGTTTTACTTCTTAGAGACTTGGTCGTTATCTTTAAAGAATATTACGGTAACTTATTTTAATGTAGTTTTAAAATTTTAAGAAACTTAAGAAGAAGAAATATTTTGGGATTAACTTAAAATTAGCAACGCATGTTTTTGCCATCAATACTATTAAAATTTTATTTTCTGTATATTAAATATATAGTTAATATCATAAACGACGTAGACGAAACCGCAGAAATCAGCTAGTGTCAAATGATGATAAGGCAAACGTAAGAACAACGGTCGAAAAGAGTTTGCATTCGATTCGATTTCCTTTTCTAAGAATGCGCTGTAATACTTCAATACACAAAGTAGGTATACTCACACATAAATATAAAATATATACATACAAATGCATGTACAATACGATTTTAATATTTCGGAAGTTCTTAACGGAGAGTGCAGGGTATTCTAAAGTCTTAACTGAGAGGTTTTTAATTTAACTTTCATCTTGTATATTGGATACTTGCTTACTAATCTCTATAGCAAAGTCTGTCCGTCTATACCAACACGCATGGATAGTACTGGTACCCCGAAGCCATGCAATCAGCGATCACGTAGCCAATTCTCCGACCTTAGAATCTATTTTTGTTTGTTTCAGTTTTGTATTCAATAACAACCCCAATTTTAATGTCCTGTTAAAGACTTCCGGTTTTGGTAATAATCCACCTATTAATTAATTGTCTATTTATAACTAATTCTAAATTAGTATGATTACTAGTAAATATTGATTTCTTATTTATCGGGCCACATTCTGATTGTTCTAGTATTGATTTTAATATTACATTTTTATTATTTCCACGCCTTCCGCTTTTGCGTCCCGCTAATCACAATATTAAGTATTAAATTATGTATTAAATAAGTGTAATATATATTTTTTTTGTATATGTATAAATATCAGCATAATTATAATAACATAATATTTAACATTAATTGTCAAAATATAATTGTCACAAATAAGTTTAGGGGTATAAATCATCGGCCATCACCGATGGGTGCACTCGGGTTGTAACGGTCATAGGGTGAAACTCTGCCCGACTACAGTTTTATAAAATAAATATTAAAAAGTAACTTAAATCGTGAATTGTGTCGTCATTCCTCCAATCCCACAAGAAACCACTTTTACAATATCTAAATTTCATTTCGATGGTATACCATTGATGCTTGGTAACTAACCCAGAACTCTGCATGGCTGGCTGCTCCCTATAACCAAACCGAGAGATTAATTTTGGCCTCTAAAAAGGTCCTTGTCATATGTACCTATATTTTATCACGGAACTGTCTCACGGTTTTAAATTTATAATTTCTTTTAAGATATTTAATTAATGTATGTATATGGTGTAAGGGACATATTTTACCTCCAGTGAATGAGTAAGGTCAACAAGAATTTTAAATCAATTAAAATGTTTCTATATTTATCAAAATAGAGCTCGAAAATCAACCATACTTAGTTTATTTTTAAGTGAGTAGACTGAAAAAATATAACTTCTCATCACTACTGATATACATATATCATTCTAACATTAAATTCCATATCTTTCAGCTATGGAGCGAACGCCTTAAGAAATTACTTCCGCCAGATTTTACTTTTCTCCGCTGTTTATCTTCATAATATAAATTATGATTAAATTTATGGTACAGACTATACACGTATGGCAATTGCCTGTTTACTTAAGTCCAATTAGAAAAAAAAGGAAAAGGAAGCATGTAATTGGAGCTGTGTTGCCAGTGTCATGGCTGTAATTAATATGAATGATGGTCATTTATCCGTAGCATAGTTGACATATATACACCTGTCATCATTTATAAGGTTATCTCAATTCAAAACCAGTTTTATTTTAATTAGTAGAATTATTAATCTACCGCCTACTGTGTTATAGTGATTGTGTAAGTTGTATTTACAAGTAAAGCTTACGACAACGTAAGTTAACAACATATAAAATAGTAAACAACTTGACAACAAAGGCGGAACTTATATAAACTTAATAATATTTTTTTGCATCTTTCAATTACTTAAACCTGTTAAAATATGTGTACACTATCACAAATAAGGATGTATTTCTTACTTTTCTTCTTATTTATACTTATTTTAGCTGTAATTTTAGCTGTAATTATTAATATTTAAATATCAGTAATAAATAATATAAAACATAAAAAATACCAACATATACGCGTACACATATGTATCTGGCTTGGCCACTTATTGACAGCTGGAGTGTGTGGCCAAAGGCGGAAGCACAAGAGTCATAAGTAGGTACATATTTACCATTTTAAATTTGGGCTAGCGGCCAGCAGCAATATCACTGGACGAAGCCGAAATAGAATAAAAATGTTAACAGATACAATATGTTAAGCATTGTCAATTCAATACAATTATTCTTTATTGAACACCAACAAAAGTCTTATCACTAGCAAACGATCTGTACTCGACCACCTTTGGGTAGGAGTTAATAATATGTACCTACATGTAATGAGATACGATGCAGAGGTGTAGGATATTAATATTAGATAATATCAATAATAAAAATATTATCAA
This sequence comes from Mimoniades ocyalus, assembly GCA_018245615.1. Classification (NCBI taxonomy): domain Eukaryota; kingdom Metazoa; phylum Arthropoda; class Insecta; order Lepidoptera; family Hesperiidae; genus Mimoniades; species Mimoniades ocyalus. Next base: position 4,818 of record DWDV01000390.1, on the reverse strand, counting down.
TAATAAAAATAATCATACTATACTGTAATAATAACAATGAGAGTAATAACAATAAGAGTAAATATGACCTGACAATAAATATATAATTACATTTAAATGTTTATACACATTTACTATTGTTTTCGGCTTCACAAAAAGCCATCTACTTAATATAATATATTTTAATTTAATTCGAAGTATGTAATTTAACAGTTGACAATGACGTGCGAGAACTTCAATTCAAATTTAAAAAACGCACATTATCTGCCAGCGCCATAATAATTATGACAGCTGGAACATTCTTATTTTGTAAATAAACAATTATAGTGATACAAGTGCTATATTTTACTACAAGGCGACAAAATATTTAAATTATATCAATTTGTCTGACGTCACAATTAATAATAGCTTAATGTCAATGTATTCTTTCTCAAGTGTTGCGTGTCCCGGTTTTGATGGCTGCCGGCGTAGAACTAAAATCTTTTTAGCAGTTTACTTCGTAGTTTATAGCAACATTACGGGCGTAAGCTCCGTAAGTATGTAAGACGTAAGAGACACGAATAGAACGTGAGGCAATATTATGGTAATAGTTTATGGCGTCCGTGTAATATTTACTCAAAATTCAAGGATCTCTTGCAAGCGTTTACTGCGACTGTGACGCGCGGGCTAGGCATAAAACAATACACTATATGAAAGAATGACGCATACAAAAATGGTTACTATGGCCGTGGATTAAAATTCCTTTTTTAAATTAATTGATATTGATACGAAATTGAATAAAAAATTTAAAAATCGATGTAGGTACTATTAAAATCGTATTTTGTATCTTAATTGACTTATTTAATAAGACATTGTGCTGATACCGAAAATGAATACAGTAATTATGTAAATATAATATAACAGACATTCGATAACATATGCTCTTATTAAAATATGTATTTATAGCCCTTTGGTGTACATTGCAGGCAACTATGCTGCCTGTTCATTTGTTTCATTTTCATCCTCATAACATAATTTCAACCCACAATTATGCACTGACGCATTTTCGAAACTTCACCACAATAAAATTGAATGGTGTTCTGGTTTTTTTTATTATTTTTTTTGGCCAAAAATTATCACTACCATAAAATTAAAATTGTGAAAGGTGACATTCCAAAATTCATATCTCGATGTCCACTTGCCTAAAAAGCAAAGAAAGCGAGACTAAATACACAGAATCAAAGTTATTGCCAAGATTTCAATTCAAGTGAAATCAGTGATATTGAAACACTCGTTAATTTAATGACAAAGAATTACAAAAGAAACCAAAATCGAATGCGCCGACTCATTTAAAATATTTTTTTTTTAAATTGCCATTGTACAGGCTTTGATTCTCGTCAGCATTAGCAATGTCACTATGACAACGAGAAACGAGGAAGAACATGATTTTTGACGTAGAACGAGGTAGGTATTATAAACTTACTCTCCGGAGTATATAAGGGTTATTTATTGAGTAACCTTAAAGCTAAGGAATACAGAGGAAATACCCTCCAGCCTAATGTCTATTTACATTTTTCTTTCAAGTAAGATATAAGAAATTATTATAAGATTAGATCTTGAGTTACGTAGCATAAATAGGGTAAATAGATAGACGAAGAAAGATCTTTTAACTCCACAGATTAATATAAACAAGTAATAAAAATATATTGAGATAACCGAAAAATATCAACAACAGTAATTGACTTTTTCAAAGCATGGATCAATTCAAAAGTGGCCAATTTTTTTTTTATATTTTCCATAACGAATATAAGTACCTGCACAAAAGCCAATGTTCCACAAGTTACAGTTAAAGTTGTATTTAATCTTAAAACGCATATTAAGATTTTTCACTTTCTGTAACTTTTCAAAAATTATTTTTAGGTAATATTTGAATGTTTATATTATGTAAATAAGGTCGCGCCAGTACTTGAATCCAAGATCGCGAAATGGGGGCTGAATTCTAAGCCATTGGTTTAACACTGCTTTACAGACTTTACAAAGTGCAAATTTCTAGAGCGAAAGTTTTGACAGATGACTCATCGCGCGCTATTCTTTCTTGATCCGATTTTTTCACGCATCAATCATGTAGTGGCACAGATCGTATACAGGCAACCCATTGTTATGTCGAGTCGAGGTAGCGCGTTGTAGAACAACAATGCTAATTTTGAAGGCGAAGTATGTCGAAACGTACATCCGCAGAAGCCAAGAGGAATGCAATAAAATGTTTTAATTATTTTGCTTAATTCTTATAGGCGACCTTTTTTGCATTGTTTCATATTAATCTTATTACATGTTTCTGGTTGTAAACATACTTTTTTAAATAGTTTTAAGCGTAGATTACAATTGTTCTATTGTTATAGTGGTAATACTGTTAATTAGCATCGTCTATTGTTTTTATCTACCCTATGATTTCTCACTGTAAGTAGTAAAAAGACAATCAGATAAATAAACGAATGAAATTAATGACAAGCGATCTAAAATGCACGTAGCTATTAATACAAAACGGAAACTGGTGACAGCGTTAGTTAGTTAGTCATGTATTTGGTGAATATTAACAACGGCTAATCTCGTACTCCGTGCACCGTTTTCCTGCAATAGATATCCCAGTAATTGTTAAGTTGTAAGTATTAACCCAATGGTCGAAAATCTTATGATTTCATCATTAAAAAAATCAAAATTTCTACCAGCAAACACTTGGCTGGTAGTGTCAGAAAAAAAGAAATAATTATGACGAGGTTATACATTTGTTACCTAAAAACGTTAAAATTGAGCTGAAGTTTCCTCTGAAGGAGAGCAACCCTCAAGTTGATTTGTCTCTAGCGGTAACCCATTCAATTTCCAACTACACTTTGCTTCGCAACTGCACAATTCGTTTACAATCTACATCCGCCTCTAACCTAAGAGCAATTTCAATCATTGAATACGTCGAGAAAAACAAATCTGATCCATTTCTCACTTAGATGAAGCACAAGTATTGAAACTTCAATACATTCCGCTAACGAAGTGTTCCAAATACAATTTGAGTTTATAAATTAGAACATTTCTACGTAATGCGAAATCAGAAAGAAAGACGGGATTTGGAAGTCACACGACTTAATTTCTATAACAGTAGTTTCTTTCGTTTCATTCTGCTATTATAAAATAAGGTAAATAGAGATACGATTAGTCCAGTTCCTACGAAGTAATGATTTCTGAGCAATTAGAAAGAAAATGTTATTTTACGTATGTATCTTGATTGATAGGTACTATGTGATTTAGATCAAAGTTACGGTACTTGCTCGCTCCCGCTCCCGCCGGGAAGAAATAATAATGAAAACAAAACTCAAAAGTTTAAAAAAAGAATCAACATAAATCGCCCAAATCCATCAGAATTGTTCTAGAACTCTCTGAGTGCGTAACCTAACAACGTGTCACTAATGATTGAACCATGGAATAAGTTTACCTACCATAGACAATTTAAGTCTCTGACAGCTGAACGGTGTACCACGCATGGTGTTCATGGCTCATGACTAAACACCCAGAACTATAACAACACATTAAAACTTTTATACGCCACGACACTTGAAGATAAATCAATCTCAAGTGCTTCCTAGTTAGTTGGAAAATTAAAACGAACAAACTATCTTTGCTAAAATTATAACAGACATACATATATGTGACGTTGTGTGACTCATAACATCAGCGCATAAAGTTTATTTTCGTTTAACTCCAATGCATTATAATATTATAAGCAAACCAAAGTTGCAAATTGTGTGTGTTGTAATGCTAATTCAATAACGCTTATTATAATGTAATAGAGCTGAATTTAGTTCAACTCAGGTGCAAATAAATTGTGTCTAAAACAAAACATAACCTGGGAACTCCGTTACATAGGGCTTATTACAATAGAATTAGGTTCAAGTTTGTCTGTATTTACTAGGAGTACTTTTATTAGTATTACATGTGTTTTATATGTAACACACATTAAATTGGTAATCCACAGTGATATTAAGGATACTGTAAGTGATTCTGGACTTACACATTGCGTATGGAGACTGTTTGAACCCTGGAATAGCACATATGATTCATCATAATCATCAGTCCACAGCTGGACATCCCCCTGAACCCCCCCAGGCGGTTAGGAAAACTTTAAATGCTTTTAAATCAACGCTTTAAGATCTGAAAAGTTGAAACATACTATGGAAAAGGCAATGGCCCAGTTTAGAGTTGGAGGTTACCGTAGCGGAAATATCCCAAGAAAAGTTTATTTGCTGAATATATGAATGTAAACTTGATTAATATAGATACACCTTTTTCAATTTCGAATTTTCTTTATGCCGCAACGTATATTCCATTTTCGAAAAAGGAACAAAATACTATTTCTATTGGTCTTGATGTACGATATTATTGACAAATAAATTTATTTTTGGCCGTGTAGTGTAAAGTAATAACTACTTATCGATATAAATATTCTTTTCAATGAAAAAAGACAGCTCACATTTAAAAGATTTATAAAAAGAATGGATTTTTAATTTGAAGGTTGAAGTACCTTCCAACGTGCCTAATACATTGAACAAATACGTAAGCTTTTCACATGAGAATATTTTAATAAAATAGGCAAAATAGACAAGTGGATATTGGGTTTGGAGAACTTTATTGACAGAGCAAGTTAATATCTCCATTCTAATTATTTTTTCTCTGTTTGTTTATCTTTTTTATTACTTGAAAAGTGATACGTTGCGTGGAGCGGTGCTTTGTTGGAAAATAATAACCCACACAAAAGATACGCCAATGTAAAAAAATGCAAATACCTACCAGTATTGAAAGTTACGGAATTGATAT
>DWDV01000389.1:0-17290 GCA_018245615.1 Mimoniades ocyalus | reverse complement strand
GATTACAGGCGTGATTTTACATATATGATAATCCGCCAGAGTCGCGGGCTGTTACTCATGTATTAGGGTCCCTCAGTGATTACAAGGTGATGGCTCATATTCCGCTTTTTACGTTCACAACATGAAACAAATCTGTAATTAAAATTGCAAAGATAATTAAGCAGAAGATGAAAAAAGGAGAGTTTAAAGCAGCGGAGGGTAGTTTCAAAATTTTGTTAGAATGCGTTATATTTTTTTTTTGTTATGATTTCCGTAATGTTGACGAACGTGCTGATTGCAAGTAAGCTTCTCAATTATATCATTTTTATTGTTATTGGAATCTTGCCAGGGCGTCTTATTTGTGCCAATGGCCAAAAAACAACAATCGAAGAAACGTGGAAGTTAAGAATTGAAGAGCTGGGCAAGATGAGATTTTGGAGAGTCATAATTTGCGTCTAAATACATTGAACTATATTTCATACATGTAATGTAAGTGGTGAAACTTGGTTTTACCCCTTCGGGTATAACGGGCGTGATGTTATATTTTCATACATTTAATGATCATACAGAATAAGTAGGAACATTAAAAGCAGAAACGAAAAGAAATGTAAATGCAGTTAAATTTGAACGTTCGTCGTGACGTTTGTACGAGATGTATATTATTATCTCTAGTTTCTTGGGTTGCCTCTTTATGGAGATCTCAAAGCGAATCTGTTTGTGAAACGAATTTCATTTTTTGTGTGTCTTTTTGGAATGCTCAAAAGAGTGTTCATTCACAGCAAAGTCTCAGATGTGCAGCGTTTCGTTTGTATCTTAAACTTAAGACGTGGTTAAAGTGACAGCGCGTATTGGACTATGGATACTGACGCAAGTCAAATGTATGTACATAGAATCTCATTTTTCAGCTGGGTTGGAGATCAGGTACAGTTTGAAATTTGCGCCTTCGTAAGTTTGGATGGCTTAGGAGATTGAGTATACAAACAGATGTTAACCGCTAGAGCTTTTTGAGCAGAGTCTCGACTTAGGTTAAATAGTACTGATATATTTTACTGGGATAAAGGGTTAGGTTAGGATTAAGTGAGAACAAAAATGGGAGGAGCAAAATTAATAGGAGAATATACGAATATAGTACATATGTAACAAGAGAAACTTAGGTCTGATGGGATTATGGAAGTAACTGGGGTGCATGAAAGGAGCCTCCCCAAGCGGCGACTATGTCTAATTAAGTACGAACATATACTGCCCGGCGCACCCTGGACATTGCTACCAATCCTTTCACTACGATGGCTGATCACTCACGATCAACTATCGATTCAACGAAGAAGAATAGAAGTAACTGCCAACATTGAAAACATTTTGTGGGTATGATGTAGAGAAAGTGTGAAAGGGAGGGATTACAATGACGTCGCAAAAGTGTGTTGGGAAAAATAGGGGGTGAAAACCATAGTTTCACAAATATGCGGGTGCCAGCGATATTGGAAGCGTGCCAATGGCTCTTGTATTCGGTTTGCGGTCTTACGTAGCTTTCCCATGTTTTAAGGCCATGGACGCAAAAGTGAGGGTTGATGCACATTGTCATCGCGTCGCGGCACGCTTCCGGTCTTTTAACACTCGCGCATCATCTCTTATGACTTTCCATCCAAACATCTCTTCTTAAAATGAGAAATTCATTACTGTGTTACATTCACGATTTTGTTAGCATCCAGTTCTATAATACACTTGTTCTTCTCAAAAGCGATATGTGCTCCCTCCTGGCCCCTCAGACCTGGTGAATATAGCATGATGAATTTGAGAAAATAGGATTTTGAAATTGATATTGTTGATAAATTGTGAAATAAACTTGTTGCGTTCATCGCTGGCATGATGATTATCTTTCGCTCGAACGGTTCCTCGTACAAGAGTGATTATTTTATTTAATGGTAACATTTCTATTCTGGGCATTTTCATTGTTTTATCTACAAAATAGGTACTTTTCTATTTATGTTGATTGATATAAAATGCCACTAGACTCTGAATCCGACGTTCGCTTGGATTTAAGTTTAAAAATGAGGTATAAATAAATTAATGATCAAATCATATGCACACCAATAGCAACAGTGTGTATAGGTCCATAAATATTAAAATGGCTTAACCATACTTTGTAATAGTTGCCCACCAAAATGTATTGCGTCGTTTACGGTAGTCGGCAATGTAGCTGCAGTTTACAAGTTAAGCATTAAATTTACCCGCTAGATTAAGTAAGTTGCAACATCATCATCGTCCTGTTCCGGTCCACTGTTGGACTTAGGTCTATACAATAGTACGACACAAAGCTCGATTTTTATTTTTTCGATTGGAGGATAATTTTCCATATTTTTCTTTTGTAACGCTATAATGTTCCACCTTTGTAATATTCCATTTGTATTTAGTCGGTTTCGATAAATAGCTCATAGCTAATATTAATTAATTAATCCGGTCACGACGAGTTACGATTTTTCCGTTAATGGTTATCGAAAACATCAGTAGCTTATTGTTTTTAGTTACGTTACGTTACGTAACGGTGTACGTTTGAAATCCTGGCACCTGCCACCTTTCTTTCTATACTATATAATGAAATATAATTCGGTGTAATGGCGTAGGAAAATATTGTGATGAATCTTGCACACTTTAGAGATTTCTATGTTGTTGTCTAAGGCACGTGACGTCTGTCAATCCAGACGTGGCCAGCGTGGCAAACTATAACTCTAAGTCTTCTCATTCGGATAGTAGACCCATGATTGACAGTTGAACGATAAAGGGGTTGATAATGAACAAACACAATCGCAATTGCATAGGGATAACGAAAAATAACAAACGCAGAGAAACAAATGAAATTATTTATAAATAGATTCTCAGAAATATTTTTTACACACGCATGGAAATAAACTGAACACACACGAATGAACACACATTTCCGTTCCACTTCTCCTCCCCCGATTGACCATGTTCTTACCCCATACGACCTTTTAATGGCACTTATCCAAATTGCCCGATCGATCTGACTTGCTCATTCGCTTTGCAAACTGAGTACGGCTTATATGTGGCCAATATATGAACCATATTTAAGAATTGAGTTAATTGGTGCTCGGTGTTTTCTGCCTGCCCCGCGAGAGATCTGGCGTTATGGTACAATTGAATCATGGACGATTTCTTTATTCGTAATAGGTCCAAAAAGTTTGCAGCACTTCTGAAAATGTCACGACTTGGACAATAATGTAATGTTCTTTCACGTTTATTTCTACAGAGCTTAGCTAAAGTCGCTCAACTCTTCGAACCCACCTACATATGGACATCGAATCCGCACCTCAAATGATCACACTTGACATTATCGCCTAGCAGGTATTAACCTAGAACTTGGAAAGTTCTTGTGAAAGAATAAAGCTACGCGACGATGTCACCTTGACAGCCCACAAGTGTGTTTATTGAGTCGCTATCTATAAGCCTAAGTCTCGGACGCGCCTCCATTATTAAATTTCATTGAAATTTTCCGTGCACTCTCGAGACTATTTTAATTATTGTATCCATTTTTAACATATCTTCATGCAATGGGTATTAAACAAAATGCCAATGTGGTACACAATTCGGAACATACGAATTATAATTAAGAAATATTTAAGACTTCTCATATTGGGTCTGGTTATCGTATTTCGTCCATCGGCTTCCTATGCGTCCTCTTGTGGTCTGTGTGGTATACCCCTAGTTCGAAAGTTTCATAAGAAATGATAAATTAATTGTATCTTTCATACTATATGGCTGTTTATTTTTTCTATTACTTAAGTGTCTATTTGTTCTTTCCTCTATTTATTAGGTGCCTGTCCTGTCTATATGTTACGTGATCTATGGCAACACCATCCCATTCGGTATATAACAGGTCATGGTCGAATTTCGTTCTACTTTTTCGGATGATTGCAAAACTTTATGGGCCCGTGGGGTCGCTAGTTAAATTAATCATAGGTAGTGACGGCACGATATTATTTCTCGTTTAATTATATTTTACTGTGTAATAATTTGACTGACACATTTGCTCAGTGGATTAGTTTGAATAATTTCCGAGCCGGGGGATGCTAGTTCGATGTGTAAATGCCATTTTATACCGAAAATCATCACTTATTGTGATGACATGTGGTGAAAAACCTTTGAAGTGAAATATCATTTGGTACTGTAATATATTCCTCTGCCTGACCCTTCGGGGAGATACAGGCATGATGTTTGGTATTAATGATCTAGTGATCATAACGTTGCATATCATGAAATATACGAATTTGTATTGCAGTGTCTAGGTTTCTCATTACATAGGCAGCTGCTAAGAAAGGTGTTTGGAAATTCAGCCCTGAGGGAGTGAATACGGGGACGACAGTTTGACGGGCGGGATTGGACGATAGTTTGGAAATTTAAAGCGTTTCGGTATGAACGATATGATTGCCAATCTACGTGTAGACTAGAGACGATCCTCTCAGTGCTCAAGAGTAGTGACCATCTTGGTATAAAACAGAATACTAATTGTACTCATACGATCATAATACTAATGTACATAAATCTAAATATACATATTTTTTTCCCCATTGTCAGCCTATCGAAGTCCACTGCTGGACGTGGGCCTCCCTGAGGGTTTATGCCCGTAATCCTCACGATAGACATGAGGATTGGAGATCTTAATACAATTATATACTTCAATCTATATCCGGTCTGTTTCGCTGAAGATCCTGGAGTCCTCCTATTAGCGCCGAGGAAGGCTACCGAGGAGGTTTAGTGCGGTAAAAGTCCCAGGTAACCCGCTATCAGGGTACCAGGTATCTGGTCAAGTTTCCCCCCCCCCCCCCTCCTTCCCGTAAACAAAAAAAGGTAGTGCGGCAATATCCTCAGTTTTTATTCCATGTAATGTACAACATAACCAGTGAACAGTGGGAGTGCAGCACTTCCGTGCCAAACCCTTTAGGAGGAATATAGGCGTTAATTTTTATTAAAGTGAAACTTTTTTAAAATGGCCATTCTATTCTGGCGTATAAATACATTGGATTTGTTGTTACAAGCCACACGTAAACGACACACATGAAAATCGAATTTGCATACGACTACTGTGAAGTGTCGTTTCGTCCCGTTCAAAACGTGTATTGTTCTGTACAGTGCACAAATAAAATGTTATATCATATTGTTTGTTTTTAACGCCTTCTATTGTATATATTGATATTGCATTGTGCAACTTTTTATACTGACTCTCCAGTGATGTTTGGTCAGGCCATGCTAACAGCAAGGTACTCGTATATATGGATTATATCATTATAGTATTAATTGAATATTCCGTTTAATACTAAGAAGGAAATGAAGGAAGTATATTAGGAATATTAATATTAGAAGGAATATAAAGAAATCTGACTGAGATCAGTCGTTCCCAAGCTTTTCTGTGTTTTTAAATAGTCTTATTGTGTAATAAGATTTTATACGTAGCTTTGCTTAACTTTTCTTTATCTATACAAAGTCAGGGATGAAATTGGATGTGGAATATTAAAAAAGTAGACTGTAGTCGTGTCGGTCTATTTAAATTCGTGGTGTACCTTCTTGTGCTCTTCTCTGCTCTTCTGAATAGCGAAATTGCATTGAATGGCTGCGAAATTTAGTTCAGATTTCTGACTTTATTATATACATCAGGGGATCAATTCTTACTCCGCCCCTAAATTGATAAAGTAACTGGTGAAATTTGAGAGTGTACCACACTGTTCTGCCTACCAGTTCCTCTATCTTTGTTTTTACTTTTACTTTTAGAAAAAGCGTAAGATTAATAAAATCTCTTATCGTCTATTGAAATAACATTCATATTAATTTGGTTTCAGCAAATCCAACAGCAGTACCGAGGCAGGATAGGCTCCGGCGGCCGTTGCTGGGGCAGCATGTCCGAGGGCGGCGGAGTGTCAGTCGCGGGCGGGGACACGTGCAGGACGAACCTCATAGTCAATTACCTACCTCAGACAATGACCGAGAAGGACCTTTACGCGATGTTCATGACCATCGGACCTATCGAGAGCTGTCGGGTTATGAAAGATTTTAAGGTAAGGAAATACCCAAGAGGTTTCACCAATTACTTTAGTATTTAACTGATATAAATATATGTTTTTATATGACCGATGAGGAAGTCGGTCTTGCATACCGTCGTAGATCGTGGTCTTCTAGAAGTTGGTCTGTTAGAAAAGATCTGTCACGTTAAGTAATGTCAGGCGCTAGTAGACTTCTACTGATGGCAAGTTTACAAAGTTGGACCTCATAACGGTCTATTCATATGACGTGCATGTTTTTAACACAGTTTATTGGAACTGGTCATAACTTGGTCTACAAACACGTAACACCTCCAATCAGTATTTGGTATTGGACTTGGACTTTGGAGGGTTTTGCATCCAGTGCGGTACGAAATTTATATATATTAGTGGTGGTGGTGTGGTATAAATTTATATACACGTATATATTGGTGTTGAATATACAATTTCGTAACTCCTAGGCACTTACCAGCTAGTATTTTTACGTAGGTTGGGAGGTTAGTTAGGTACATTTATATTCTCGATGGAAAGCAGTAGTGCTTTCCATGCTCAGTTTAAAAGCACTATAAATGACATCAAGCTATGACGCGTTACTTAACAGTATTTGGAGTGATTTTTGGTAATGCAAATATTCATTGGTGAGCAGTTACTAGAAGGTTGAACGGGTAAGAGAATAAAAAGAGAAATGCAAAAATTGTTTATTATTCGTCGGATTTCAGACTGGTTACAGTTACGGTTTCGGTTTTGTAAACTTCGCGCGGGAAGAGGACGCGGCGAGGGCGATCGACACATTCAACGGATACCAGCTCAGGAATAAGCGGTTAAAAGTGAGGATATTCTTTGTTTAGCTATCATCCAGTCATCATTAGACAAGTTACCAGTAATTAGACACTCGCGGAAGAATGAGGTTCCGTCCATATCGACTGGATATGTGGCCGTACTATACAGTTCGCGCGCTCATTTTTATGACGAAAGTGGAACGTGGAATTATTTTCCTTCTGAGAATAACCGAGGTGCTGTGATGTGGGGTTTGTCAAGAACGACGTATATATATTAAGCTCTCCTTCGAAATCTGAAATGAATTGGTAACTCCTCTGGTGTTGTTCTTGTACATACCTGGCAGTTAAGCAGCTTGTTTGAACTGGAGGTAAAATGACAGGAGCAGAGTGTGAAGTTTTAGGGCTAGAAATTAAACCGATGGTCCATTAACTAATGTTCAATCATTTACTCTTGATACTATGTAGATCAGAGGAATGCACTTCCTGTTGCAGGTGTCATACGCCAGACCCTCGGGGGACGACATAAAGGACACGAATCTGTACGTAACGAATCTCCCGCGGGCAATCACCGAGGAACAATTGGAGACGATATTTGGCAAGTACGGCAGGATAGTCCAGAAACATATACTGAGGGATAAGAATAGCGGGACGCCCAGGGGAGTGGCTTTCGTCAGGTAAATATTTGCGATAATGATTTGCAGTCATCAGAATTGCCAATATCATGTAACGGGCTCATATCCAGACTCCGAGCCATTACTAGAAATTTTAACCAGAAATTCTAAGTTAGAAAAATAACTTTTCCCAAACCACCTCCAGTTTTGTAGAGACCTCGGGTGTTTCGCCTTGACGTTCTAGATTGTACGTTTCATGTTCCAGGTTCGATAAACGGGAAGAGGCACAGGAGGCGATAGCCGCCTTAAACAACGTCATACCAGAGGGCGGCACTGAGCCACTAAGCGTCAAGGTACGTGATTACGTGTACATTTAATAATTCCTCTTTTTATAATTCTCTACATTGCGCCGCTCGCCGAAGAATAATGAAGTTTACAAGCAACGTACGTCGCATTTACTTTCCGTATTGAACAGTGCCTACGAAAAATTGCAACTCGCAGAAGGTAACTAGGCACCTCGTTATGATGACGTTACAGTGTGGTACTAACCGCATAAAAAGCGTTTGTTTCTATTTATCTATCTAATCGGCCTGTATCTCCCCATCCCTGGTTATAGATATCCCTTTTGTTGCGCTATTCTCTCTGATTAATTGAAGTATATTTTTAGATATATTTTATTATGGACACAACTCGCACCTAGCTAATTTGCTGTCCGTAGTGTGGGTATTGGAATGCGGAGTGAGACGATGGGAGGGGAGAGCGCAGTTCTCCCGAGTGTCAAGTTGATTTCTGCGTGTTGCACTATATTATTCTGGCCTCGAAGTATTATAATGACACCGCGCGTGGTCGGTGGTGTTTGTTTTGCTTTGCTTTGAAGTGATATATCTGGTTCCATACGTGGCCTGCGCTGTAGCACAATTTCTTTATCAAACTTCATTGAAAAACTTGCAACTACGGATGAATATTTCTTGTTTATTATTATTATTATTAATGGAAAATATTTTGTATTTTTGTTGTAATGTTATGATTCTAGTAATTGTGTTTTCAAATGTTCTTGGAATCTGTGATGTTTTTTTCTTTTTGTTGAAGCTTAGATTTGTTAGAATACAATTTAAAAAATTGTTTATATTTGCATTATATTTTTGTACCTGAAATAGATTCGATTTTGATTACTGTTGTATAATTATTTTCATTTATTAATTTATACGAGTTTAAACAGTTGATTACTTTAAACCGTTTTAAAAAATAAATTCTCGTAATATGATTTTTTTTTAAATTAACCAACCCTGATTCTAATTTTCACTATCTTATTTTAAATGACATAAAGAAAAATTGATCATAAATCAGTTTATGCGAAACTTAATCTTTGTTCGCTATGGATTAATCTCCAATCTATCCAAGATTGTATAAACGTAGATTAAACTCTTGATTAAGCTTTAACGGAAGTTTAATCATGCGTGCATTTGTCATTATCACTTGTTTATCAATATATTGTTAAGTAATGCGTTTTAGGATCTATTTAAGATTTAACACCACCTGCTATAATAACGGTGAAATCTGCACCGTGAACGAGTTAATAAAAAAAAATATGCCCTCAAAGGCGTGTGAAATCTGCCAATAATTAAATAATAGCCAGTGTGGCAGACTATGGCCTTAACCCTCTTATTCTGGGAGAAGACCCGTGTTCCAACAGTGGAACGAAACAAATCGTCTTGAGACGTACTCGCTTTGATGGTCCTTGCTTACTTAGTACTTACTATAGTATTTTGTCCAAGCGTATGTATATGTGTCAATTTGCGAAATTTGGATGTCACATTTGCATTCTGCTGTTGACTTACAACTTTTAACACGTTGGAAAATGTATGTGTGTGTTAATTATTGTTTCGCGTGGAGTAGGGTGAAAGTGCGAGGGCTGAACGCGGCCTGCACGGCAGTTCTGTTAATCCATCGTTACGTTTGTCCGTTTCGCGGTCCAAATTATATTAATGCCGTTTTTTACCTTAAAAACTATGGTGTGTAAAAATGTGTGCTGACATCGAGACAGGATCTCGGATTTTATCGAATAAAAATATGGTGGCTGTCCGTGGGGTTCCAACAGTGGTCTGGACGACATGTAGGGCGATAGAGTCGGAACGTAGGTACAAATAAAACAGTGGGTGCGTTGTTGCATGTGCGCAGGGGTGCGCGGGGAGGGCGCGGGCGGGGCCGGCGGCGGGCGAGCGCGCGGCCGCCAGCCTGCGCGCCGCCCGCCTGCGCCTGCACGCCGACCCCTTGGTGCGCTTCGCTTGTCGCCTAGCCGCCGCCGCTAGACCGTCCGACGCCCGTGTACGCCGCTCGGGATTGCTCGATCGATCGTTGGGAATATGCGATCGTTCGTTCGGACCATTTGATCGATCGTTCAGAGCAATTAATCGATCGTTCGGACCACTTGAGCGATCGTCCGGACGGCTCGATCTATCGCAAGAATCAGTCGATCGATCATTAATGATATATGACCGATCGAACGAACGATCCTAAAATGCTATTTAGAACGATCCGTGTACATAGCTTCAGGATGTGCTCGCGGTCTACTGGCTGTTAATATCGGATTGCCTGGCTGTAAATTTTCATTGCTTGCTATCAATCAACCCGACAGGTTAAAATAGCTCTGGTCAATCAATTAATCATCTAATTGTTTATTAGCGTAATTTTGAATAGAATAAATCGAGTTTTGTTGATTGATCTATAGTCAAGTAAATACCACATTAATTAATCAATCATCTAGGTTTGCAAGCAGTAACCGGATACTGTTTATTGCGGTCATTGCGTCATATACACCAATTACGTATTGTATGCATTTTCAAATTGAATATCCATTGCTATAACATAGTATACTCTATGGCAGTATACCGGTATATTGGGTCAGCGTGGTAGATTGCGCTCAGGTCCACTGTTGCTTCATCATGATTCATCTATACATTAGGCTCATTGGCGTCGGTCGCGAAGGCTTGTTGCTTGTAAATCTGCTTAGAAAACGTTCATGTCAGCTCGATGATATCAGTGTGGCCTGTTAGGGTAGGTTTCTATGGGAACGCAGTGTGTTTTGGTATTGGCGCTAAATAGCTTTTGCATGAAATTAGCATCGGCAGTGATCTGTGACGCGTTCAAGATGGACTAATATCACGTCAGACACGTATTGGACGCGTCTGTTCCCGCTGTGGTTTCTTGGCATTCGTGATCGTGTTGCTACTGTTGTGTGGTACAACACAATTTCTTTGTGTATTAGTATCAGTGGTCAGCATCGAATAATCATTAACCGGTTCCCCAACTTTGATCGTCGTGTTAAATATTTTTTCGAGCTACCCTAATTTTTTACAATTTGTTTTTACAATACAAAAAATATGTTGAAAATGTTTACATGCCTTTGTGATGATTATAATTAACGGTCGGATTTTTTTCGAAGGTAGCGGAGGAGCATGGAAAGCAGAAAGCTGCCTACTACGCTGGATGGGCTGCGGGGTTCCATCATAACAGAGGTAAGATTTGATAAATCGTTTTCATACGTAACAATCTGTTACGAATACTGCCCGTGTGCGTTACCCTATAACAAAATAAATATTTACTTCACCAGAAAAATTAACAAGGCCATTCTATGTGGACTTTATTTTCATACATACCAAACGGGTTATCAAAAGTGTTACATGCCGCGGTGCACTCGCGCACGGTTTCCATGTATGTGTATACCTCCACGCACGCGACGTTCTAAAAATGCCTCCCCCAAAACTTTCGCACGCTGCCCGGGAACAGCCTCGATGCACTACCCGCAGCGGCACCACAGCCTCGACCAGCTGGACACGCTGCACGTGCGCCACGAGTGCGCGGGCTACGGGCCGCCGGCGGCGCGCGCGCTGCGCCGCGACGCGTACGCCGCGCCGCCCTACGCGGGCCACCACCGCCAGTTTTGAAAAGGGCTGTACTGCAAGAAGTTCCGCCTGACCGACACGCGGATATAGGCGGCGAGGACGTTCATTTTGTACTGTTGTTGTTGTTGGTAGTGTTGCGTTGTGTTGTGTGCGCGGTGTCCGATCGCTTAGTTGTTAGACTTTGCGTTGGGGAGGGGGGAGGGGGAGGTGTTCTGAATCTGATGGATTGGTGTAACTTGACCGTTTGTACAAAGGAATCGATGCCAGCTCCACGTTCTCGAAGTGTGGGTTTTTTTACGACTACCCACATTATGGTGTGTAGGAGTTATTGTGAGAATTATAATATATGAATGTGCAAATTATGTTGACATCTGACTATTCGATTCGAGGATGTAAAGTTTTTGAGGGCAACAGCTTGTAAGGTTTTAGATCGGCTTTTTAAAAGTTGGATTGTGGCAACACTGGTGTCTAATTTATGTGCAACGTAAAACAAAACGACAGTGCTTTTGTGTTTAACGTGTTAGGCAGACACAATTGAATGATGTATTCCAGCTGAGTTTTTAACAGTGGCTGGGTCCGCGTGTACGATTATTTCCAATGGTAACATTTCAGAACGCTTTCCCAAAATAAAGTTAATATTAATTTGCGATTAGAACCTTTACCATCGTTAAACTCCTCATGCTTCTTTTTTAAAAACTAAGATGTTATATAAAATAATACATTAATGTAATTATTATGATATAAATTATTATGATCTATAAATAACTATATTCTAGTGTAAATCGTGTCTCTGGGTTGCCAGTTTTGTGAACATTTTTTGTTGCCAGTTATATAAATGAATACGACATGATAATGATATCCTGGCCCGTAGTAGCGGCCGAAAATTGTTCACAAAAAAAAACTAAAGTCACGTCTAGACTGAAAAATGTTAATAAAATAAAACGGTTTATTGGGAGTGACAGTTTAATGATTCCTAATATAATTGTCCGGTAAATCGTGGTGGCGTTTTAAGGCGTTAATAGTATTGCCGTATACAGCGTGTTGTGGACTGTGGACAAGCTGCGGGAATTCTAGGAAAATGTAAAGCCTTTTTTATTTGTACATTGTACTCGAACGCCTAGTATCAGAAAATATTCGAAGATCAAATTTTTTAACGATATTTTGACAAGATTGCTTTCTTGCTGTTATTACTATTCCATCAAGCTACGTCCCTCACTGGGCAGGCAGAGAGCATCTAGTGCCGTATGTCCAGTCCTCGCGCTTTGAATATTGTTAGCTGCTTTGAATATTAGTATATTGGTTCCGTTATTAAGAATATTTGTGTGATTGAGTCGCGACAAGACCATGGCAACAATACGCAGTACGGTCTGTATATGCTCTCGTTTGATCGAATTTTCGGCTCAACAGAATGGGGATAATTTATAAATGTATGTCATGTGACACTGTACCCGATAACGGAAACGTCGATGAAATGTTACCCCAAAACATTAGCACATGCCATTAACAGTAGGATAAGGTGAGCGTTCGAGCGGTCTATTGCGACAGGTTTGAATAGCTCAGAATCAACATCGTCATGTGGCCGTGTATGCAGTTAAAAAAAATTGTTTGGACGTGTCAACGTTACGTCGAAACTCCACCTCCAAACGCTGTTTCAAAACGCTGCATTAGACAGTCGCGTCAAAACGCTGCGTTAGACAGTCGCGTCAAAATGCTGCATTAGACAGTCGCGTCAAAACGCTGCGTAAGACAGCCGCGTACAAACGTTACCTCAGAACGCCCAGTACAGACAGCGCCTAACACTCAGCGCAGATGTCACAGTACAACACGGTGATACGCTCTTACACCGCGATGTCTTATATACCGGTACGTACTACCTAGTTATATTTTACTAGATTTGATAAAACGATGATATTTATAAAACTGAATAGATGTGCGATACGTGATTGATTCGTGTTGCGTGTCGGAGGAAGTAACAGATAAAAGTTATAGAAGTAACATGATCATATTTTCGAAATAGTTTTTTGTATTTCTCTTCACTAGTCAATACCTTCAACTTATATTACTTCATTATGTATTATCATCGAGTCATGATTTTTTAAATGCAAACGATGCTAACATGTAGGATAATCCGCCGCCAAGTGTTTAGACGACTGTTTACTGAAGCTGAGTGTGAGTACTAATATCCTAAATTATAAATTGATAAATAATTAATTAAAACTAAGGGACCCTGTCTCGGCACAAATTCCACTGTTAAATAAGCCTTAGAATGTTCTAGAGGAAATCTTTAGACGCCCATAGAATTCGCTCTTGTATCGGTGTCCGGAGATGTGTAAAGCAAATATGTACTTAGCATGTTTAAAATTCGATGTTCACATGTATAATTGTGTCATGACAACATTTTGATATTCTTAGTGTTTAAGTGGGGTGTCTCTGTTTCGTCGTTGAAACGAATTTATGATTTCCATTCATGTGTTCTCACGGCGCGTTATATTGTGGATATTGTGTAGTCAATATAGATAAATATAACCCGTGTGGCAGAACTCGATGTTCCTCTGTCGATGTATTAGTCGTGAAACAAACAGACTAGCATATTGTCACGTATGATATTTCGCGCCGTGGGAATTCGTTGTAACATAAGTTGTGCAAATGTCAATTTATTAATTTCTAATCGAGATACATCCGATTATACATTGCAACACGCCATTGCACACAAACCATACCTTGTATAATCATCTTATACACAACATATACAATTAATAGTGTTCGAATGTAATCGTAGTATATTAATAAATTGATACCGTTACACGATTGTCTTATGAATAAAATTAAGTATGTAACATTTATTGTAATTATACAGTTTCCATTGTATAATCGGTCGTATCTCAACCAACGTTCGCTTATGAAACGCAGATGTGCTCAATAGTTTGTATTCGTCTGTTAAACAGCGTTTAATATAGGTGTGTATTCGCTTCGTCATTATTATTATTACTTATACATACAAACATTATATAGATATTGATATATTAACACGTTATAGTTATAATAGCGGTGTTTATTTTTAACGTATCTGATTCGTGATTGAATTGTATTAATTTCAAAGCATACTTGAAATTTGGGAATATTTGTGGGGCTAGCTTGTTACAGCATTAGAAGCGATAGTTAGTTTAAAACGTTTGGTATATGAATCCGTGGTTCTCTTACCTCGATTCGATTTCTAGATGAATCTATATTTTTGCGTTTTTTCTATATTACGAGTACCTTGCGTTTACGTATCGACTACTATTTATACATTATAAAAGCACCTTTATTCGTATTTAAATAATTAATTGAAACTCTACCCACTTTCAGACGCTCACTGATTTGATATTCTTAGCCGCCTGATAAAATAAATGTTATATTATGTATTTAATACTTAGATTCTATTTTCCTTAGACATTTATGAAGATATTTATTTTCTGTACAGCCCGGGTTCGGACAGTGGGTGTTCCTTTTAGAGTACAGGGATGGAAATATACATAGTAATAATAACAATCTTTGATATATTATTATTATCTCGTTATAAGATGATGGTCACAGCACAACTCCAATGATCATCTATTTGGCATGACAAACTTATCAAATTGCGCAGCGTGTCGATATTTTTCAACTTCAAATTGGGAAACAATTCACGTATAAAACTAGTGTGAATAAATTTTAACCCTTATTGTTATAATGTTACGGGGAGTAAATATGAACTATGATGTGACTCTGACTGTGTTTTAATGACAATGACTGGCGCTAATTGAGGACCTTGCTAATTATGAATTAATTCCGTTCCGAAACTCAGAAATGAATTCAAACTTTCCGACTCCAGGTATAGAGTGAATTAGCCTTAATGAAATAAAGTTCTTAATAAAATAAAACCGAACTATTTAATTGAATAAAGTTATTTACGTATGTATGTTAATAATAATAATAATAGTGTTAATGAAAAATAAAGAAATTATTATTATTAAATTATTATGTATATGTGTAGATCTCTCATTGTGCACTTGTGTCAGATTCGGGATGTTATTGAGATTTAGGAGTGGAGTCACAGTGAACTTGTTCGATATATCGATATACTGGTATACATATGTTTATATAATTGTAGACTTGTTAAAACGTTTACCAGATTGTATTAATTTCGACGCGTCTGTTTTGAATTTTTTTCCTTCAGAGTTTTGGTGGGCTAACTAAATGTCAATTGATTAGAATGCACCGTTGCGGTGGAATATGTATATGTAAGTTCATTTTCAGAATAGTAACGATTTTGTGAGTCTCCCCAAATACATATATGATATCAGTATAAGTACTGTACAAAAAAAAAATGGTATTTCTACCATATATACAAATTTAAACTTGACTTATTTTGCGCATGCTCAAACTCAATATGCGTCTATGTTCTTTGTATTACGAAATGATAGGTTACTATTAATTTAATTTTAAATTTGAACTATAAATTTATAAACAAACCTCTATTTACTCAATCTTTGGCGCTCAATTGATAATTCTTTGGATGCTATAATATATGAAGTATTGAGTTACAATATTTTGTTTATGCGTTAAAAATGTGATTTTTTTTTAATATACATACAAATTTTGGCGAACTACTTGTGTTACGTGTGTTTTCTACTCACATTAAAGTGACTCCGTTAAAATAGAAACGAATGTTGCTGGTATCGCGTGACACGTAGTACTTGTCGATTGTTGGTATGTTTCCTACGTTAGAGGGAGAAGGTACGATAGATGTTTAAGGAAAAAAATTCGTTCGCCCAATGTCGCCAATTAGTTTAATATTCACCTTGTAAGGATGGATTTACAGTGAAATATCGCGTACATTACAGGCTGTATACGTCAGAAAAATTCATATTACGTGTTTTTTTTTTTTCAATCGAAACAAGTTTGCTGCGACTCAACTCGTTACAGCGACAATATAATGCAAAGGTGATTCGAATGTTCAGTACGTTTATTGGGGTCTATACGTGTTGTTCGTGTACTTTGAACTGTGTTCCCGAGTACATTTACTATTTGTGTGCGATGGGTGTCAAGGAACTTGTCGGGTAATTTAAAAAAATCATGAAAATTTTTTTTTTCAAAAACATTTGTCATCAATTCTTTTTTGCTAAATAAAAGCTTCATAAAAAGTAGTTTTCCTCTATTTCTTTTATAGTTCGTTTATTGTCTCGTCGGTCGAGTGGCTGCGAGTGCGTGTGCTGATCGAGATATCCTGCGTTCGATTCTCGGTTACTATTGGAATTTTCGAACTTACATATTGTACCTACTTGAAATTTTTAATAAGGGCTCGGAGTGCGGATTTGTGCCCGATGTATGGCAATAGGCTCACCATTCCATCGTGGGACGTAAACATAACTGGTGAAACGTGGGATTAAAGGCCTGTTTCCACGTCGTTATAATTAGCATCGTATTTACCCGTTACCGTTTGTTTACGGAGTTATTATTTTCTTTTAATTATTGAACCTTGCGATTTCCTTACGCTCATCACACAAACTAAAGTCCCTTCTTAGGTATCTAAAATTAGTTATATAAACTAATTAATCTATGAAATTTATTACTGCGTTATAAATTAACATATATATTACACGGAACGTAGTTTAATAATGGCTGTTTCGTAAGACGGTCCGCTGTTTGGCATTGTTTTGATGTTTTCATCAGAGCTAATATTATTACTTTGTTTAATAAAATGGGAAGGTATGGGAGATTTTTGCATTATTTATTTGAAAAAATTATGACGTTAATGCTGATCGCGGACTCTCTTATTCAACGCAACGTGTAGGTCTAATAAGCTAGGTATAGTTTTAAATGTGAATTGTGCCTAATAACGCGTGATCTAAGGAACGGTACTAATGTTGCTCTATGGACATTATTCTCTTAGTTATATTTAATCTAGGTTTACATTTTCTATTCATAGGACACTTGACAGTTAGGGGATATGT
>DWDV01000388.1:0-17295 GCA_018245615.1 Mimoniades ocyalus | reverse complement strand
TTTTGGCTTGGCTAAGTAACATATACTAATATTATGGAAAGATATTAATGGGTTTAATGTTACCAAGGAAATTTATTGAATCTAGTTATGTAGATAAGTAACTAAAATATGAGGTTTTGACAGTGTTGGAAGATAAATATGTATACCTAATACATCAGTAAAATAGCGACTACGTTTATATTAGTTTATACTATAATTGTATTGAATGAGAATAAAATGGACGTATTTGTTTTTTGCAAAAGCTCCAAACTAAATCGGATAACCCCTAGCCCATGAATTCGCTGTTATCGTGCAATTGGTTCCAATGAAATGTATGTATTATTGCACTGTGAGATTTTCAAAATCGCATATAAATTCACGTGACAAATGCATATTGTACGTTTATAAATAAACTACAGTAGGTATCATATTTCACATGGACGTTTCCAGATAAATGTTGGTCAGTTTTGTGTTCAGAGTGAAGCGTTGTTGGAACGATTGGAACAGCTAGGTATACCGGATGTAAATTATTTTTATTCACCCAGTTTGATTAATAACTATAGGTATTATTGATCGAAATTTTCATTAGAATGTTCTTCAAATATTATAATTATTTTACGACAAAAAAAATGCAAAATTGCAAACGTCCATAACAAAATATTTTTACCGAAAATTTTAGCAGCCTAATTTACACGATATATTAAATTTTAATCTCTTCCTAAATTTTAATTTTAACCTCGTTGGTCGTGTTGGTTGCAAGTGCGACAGCCGAACGGGAAGTCCTGGGTTCGATTCCCGGGTCGGGCACTACTAATATTCTAATTTAGATTTCCTAGTAGTGGCTCGGAGTCTGGATATGTGCCCGGTATATGGCAATAGGCTCACCACCTTTTCCATAGTGGGATTTCAAAAGTAACTGGTGGAACGTGGGAATGTTCTACATTCCTCTGCCTACCTCTTCGGGGATTACAGGCGTGATGTTACTTTTTTTTTTCTTCTATATATTTATGAATAAATCATTGTTGAGGTCTGTTTGTGTATGTTTGTCTTGTTGGTTGCAAGGGCAACTGCCGATCGGGAGGTCCCGGGTTCAATTCCCGAGTCGGGTTCTATAAGATTTTTCTGATTTAGATTTTCTAGTAGTGGCTTGGAGTTTGGATGTGTGCTCGGTGTATGGCAATAGGCTCACCACCTGTTCCATAGTGGGACGCAAACGTAACTGGTGAAACGTGGGACTGTTCTACACTCCTCTGCCTAACTCTTCGGGGATAACAGGAATGATGTTACGTTTGTTTCTAAAAAGATTTCAGGTTACATTTTAGATTAAAGTTTCACGTTTATTTAATATTCGCTATTTTAATGATATATTCGTTTTCCCTTTATTGTACTCGTACCTTATTCTTAACGTACATGCGCAGCCCAATATTTTTTCTGTTTTTCTGTCAAGAACGGAACGGAAGAACGGACATTCTAATAGTTGCTTTAAATATGTACTAAATTAGACAATACCTTATCACATGTTATTAATAATTTCAGAAATATTTAATTTCTCATCTTATTTACCCTCATTACACTTCATTTTTAATATCATTATAACCATGTGAGTGAATCCACAAGTATAAAAGTTTGAGTATCGTTGTCTTATTTCTAGTAACACAAGATTATTATTTATAAAACGAATAACAATAATTATGGCAATATATATTTATGATAAATCTAAGATTTTGTAATAAGTCACATTTAAAATTAATACCCGCAATGGTTCTTAAGCAGTCCTTTAGTGCTCTGTTCCGTCCAGAGTGTTTACCGAGAATCGGCGGCCGCGAGTATACATCTGTCACAATTATTAAAACACACCTGCATAATCCGGCATTTACATAAAACGAAATCGCCCCGTGGACGATACGCCACGGAATTCTGAACATCCATAAACGTAGCTGCCAGCATACCGAGGGCCATACTTAAAAACAAAATTAAAGGGGATAGCCTTACGATAATATGAATTAAAAATAATAAAACAAAAAAATAGGAGTCACGGATCGCCTCGAGAGAGTTTTTTTATGTTTTTTTTTTTTCGAACGAAGCCTGCGAACAGACTGCGGCCGTATCTTCTGACAATATCTTTGACGAGTTTTTTATGCGGCATTATTTTTAAATGAACAGATTATAAATGGTCGTTTGGCGATTTAACGCCCAATCTAATTAGGCAAATGATATGTGTTTTTGGACTTAGCCAGCTTTGCGCTGTTTTTGCTAGTAGGTATATATTGTTTTCTAATTGTTCTGCGACCTCCTACCGGGTGCGTAAATTAATAGATTGGTAATTTTCTCACATTCATCGTGTATAATTATTTCTCGAGATTAATAAAATTGCGGTTTGAATTTAGATAATAATATTTTTGATATTGTTTGAGTTTGCTTTAGACTTAAAAAACGAGACATAATAATGTCTTCAGGACTTTTAGACTTAAAAACAAATACTAAACTTTCTAAGGCTATGGCAGAGTCGTAGTATCTAAAAATGTTATTATTGATCATAAAAAACAACGTAATATATAGTAATTAGACATTTTACTCATCATAGTATGTACTGTCATTAAATATTTTATAAATATTCGAGTACGTCCTCATTTTCATAACTTCATTAAATCGGTTCATGGGTAGTGAATAATATGTATATGAAACAATTTAATAGCTACTTCTTACTTGTTATTGATAAATTGATTAGAAAATAAAAAATAAAGTTTACGCATTTTTAATATTTTTATATATCCTTAGTTTTGATTTTACAGAACAAAAATTCAAAATATTTATTAAGTTATATTAATTCAATCAAAATTAATAGTAGTGATATTTTATTCCTCCGACATTTTTCTATTACTCTACATTACGTCAACACGAATTTGTCGACACCTTTATATACTTTTGAAATTATTGATAACCCTATGAATGATTAGGTACTTAGATACATCAAAATACTCGTACATACTAATAAAATAAGTTTTCATATAAATGTGTAATATCTAATAGGTAATTCATCATATGTCTTGTGTATCGTATAGGTATATGCAACGTAATAATGATTAAATTAATGTGTGGATATCATTTTTTTTCCTTACACTGTATTAAATTTAACATCACGCTTGTAATCCCCGAAGAGATAGGCAGGGGAGTAGTACACTCGTACGAGTCACGGGTTATATTTTACTTCCCACCTTGGTGTAGTGGGTGAGCCTATTGCCATGCACCAGGAACAAATCCAGACTTCGAATTACTAGGAATTTCAAGTTTGAAAACCGAATGATACCCGACTCGTAGATCGAACCCAGGACCGCCATGCAGTAGTCCTACTTGCAACCACTAGAACAGCAAGGCAGTACTATAATGTATAATGTAAAATAATTATATTCGTCATCTAAACTGCATAGCCTGTTAATACTAAAGCATTGAATGTTCTAAGTGTACATGCAATTTTTTAAACGTAAACGTAACTGGTGAAACGTGAAAGTCTGCTATATTCCTCTGCCTACATATTCGGGAATTACAGGGGTTATATTTTCTATATTTTTTTAAACACTTTTCTAAATGGCATTGGTTTCAAAAATTTGTACATAAATACTGTTAGATAGAAAACTTTTTATTTCATTCGTATGTTATCCAGTGTTTGATACACAAATTCAATTCAACAGATTCCAATCCAAACTAAATCCATTTAAAACATTTGAACTGCAGTTTTAGATGTTGATTACTCTTTGCCAATATATGTATGTTTGTGTGACACGCACAGCTATCTGATTGCAATTTTGACAAATAAAATATTCTAATACCTTATGGAAATTTCATGATTAAAATTTCATACGCGGAAACTGTGAAGGAAGTCATCGCGAACAGACATAATTTTCTTTAAATTTCTTTCTGTGTGTGTAAGCTGTCGATGTCTGTAATCCCCGAAGAGATAATCAGAGGAATGTAGAACACTCCCACGTTACACCAGTTACGTTTACGTCCCACCATGGAATAGGTGGTGAGCCTATTGCCATACACCGGGCACATTTCCAGACTCCGAGGCACTACCTATCTACTGCGAAAATCTAAGTTAGAAAAATTTGGTAGGGCCCGACCCGAGATTTGAAGCCAAGACCTCCCGATCGGCAATCGTACTTGCAATCAACACGACCAACGAGGCAGTCAAAGTGTTAAATGTTCCTGATAATTGTATTATAATAACCCTATTCAAGTACTCACAATCTTTAAGTGGCTGTAACTGGAAGCACAGCACAGCATAGTGAATTGTAGCCTACTTAATTTTACTCGTTACACAGCTAATGCTCAAAAGATCTTATGAATAGATCTGTATTTAAACTGCAGGTGGTTCCAGATTGTTCCGCGGCTAGACTGACAGACGTCAGTTGGATATATTTATAGTGGACGCTAATAGGGGTTCTGTTAGGATTGTTCCAGATAACTGACACGAAGCTATCTGAATATCACGATATGTACAATGGAATCTAAGTATGATGTTAAGCTATTAATGAGAATGTTAACTCAAGTAATCTCAATATTTATTGTAAGGTATACAAAGGTATACACCTATGTAAAGTTCATAACATTGATTAATAATTTAATTATATCTACATATTTGTAGAAAATGTAGTGTAAAAGCAATTTCAAAATTGAATAGATATCTTATTATTCACCTTGTACATATTATTGAAGTGGGAGTGAACTATATTCTTCTGCCTACTTCTTCGAGGATTACAGGCGTGATGTTACCTTACGTTACATATTATTATTGAAATATTTATGCGAACTTTATAGACGTGAAAAATATTTCGAATACATCATTAAATATTTTAATATATATTTCACTGTCATTTTAATAATTTATATTAACATATTGCATTATCAAATAAAATCGTGATATTTGCAAAATCGATTGAATTTGTGAATAAAATGACCCTTTCATTCGAGCGTTTCTTAACGTTCTCAAGGCGTATCGTACCTACTCGTAGCAGCTTGTACTCGGCCACCGTGGTGGGGGTCTCCTTAACGTTCCTAATTCATAATAAATAAAAGTGACAATGAAAACATTTCAATGTACAGGCATTAAGTATATCATATAATTGAATAACTTGTAAAAAATACACATGCAGTCTTTCACAGATCGCCATTAAAAATAATTTTGAGTGCAAGGCTAAGAGGAGGATACAATTCGGTTGGACAGCATTTGATAAGCTAAGTACTTGAAGTCTTTCCTTCTTCCACACCATATATTTTGTGAATCCTCAAATAAAAACGTTAATAATATTACTTGTTATAATTTGTGGTTGTAGATCAGATTTGAATGCATTTGATTTCATTACTTTTATAATCTTGCCATAAAATGCTGCATAGGCGCATCACAGATTTATATTGAGTCACAATATCAAACACATATTGAGTCTTGTTCGTTATATGCAAAGATTGTTAGAACTGTCATCTGGAGTAATCGTCGGTTTACGACGCTCGTAAATAATTGAACATTACCTAATTCTTGTTAAGTTTTATGTATATAATAAACATCATATATAACTGCATCATTGGTCGAGTGACTGCAAATGCGACTGTTTATCGAGAGGTCCTGTGTTCGATTCCCGAATCGGGTACTATCGAGTTTTTCTAGGTTAAAATTACTAATAGTAGCTTAGAGTTTTTGTGCTTCTCACCTGTATGGCAATATGCTCACAACGTATTCCTTAGTAAAATGTAGAACATAACAGATGAATCTTGGAAGTGTACTACACTCTTCTTCCTGCCCTATGCATACCTACAGGTATCATTAAATTTAGAGAAGTAAGAAAGAGAAAGAAGTAATTTTATGTAGCGAAATGTTCGTTTTATAGACCAAATGTCAGGGATCTATGAACAGACATAATTAGTTGTTACATTTTAACACCCATCTTTACTTTATAAGGTCCATGAATTCTTTGCCTGAAAGTCGGCGACAGTGCCACCAACGCTGTATTTATTTCAGTCGCAAAAGGAATAACGCTTACACTATTGTTTTTAGAATTACATTTTATTGTAGATAACATCAAAACATGGGATGTTCTGGCTTAGGTATTAAGCAACATTTCATCGTTCTGTGAATATATTAATCGAATCTGATGGTCGTATTCGTGTCTATTTACACACGAATTTGAGCACACACAGAACAGAATACATGTTACACAGAATAATGCACAGAAAACACTTGTCGTGATTAAATCTACATAGAAAAGGATGATTGTAAAATATACCAACAACCCGTTAATTTAAAATTATACAGCTGTTTGCACATTATCTGAAAGTTTACATCCTTTTAATAGTGGATTTACAGATTTCCTATAATGTGTATTTTAACCATCTTGTTGATACAATGACATGTGCCTATATGTTTTAATTCATCAATCATTGTTGTCGGGTAATAATTGAATGTAGTCATTGATCGCAGTAAATACTTATTGACGAGGAGTACAATTGAGTAGGTAAAGGAAATCATTGACGAGCAGGAGGCGTGTGGAGTGACAACATGTGAATACCGATGAATAACGATGGATTCCGCTGAATACTAGCTAACGTGGGAATGTTAGAAGGGTGTTTGCTTAAGGCAAGATCTTTTTAGAGTAGGTATTTAAAATGTAATTTACTCGAATGACAAAACGGAAATTTATTTGTTCAATTTTTTTAATTCACTACTCTTATTATAGTACGATACTTAAGTAGGTATATATACCCTAAATTTAAAATGTTGTTTCTAAATATACCTACATAGGTAAGTATATTAAATTATATATAGGTATATTAAATTGTTCTATTGAATTTGTTTATACATACTATATAAGTATATCGATGTCGACAGATATCGATAATGTTAAATGTTTGTAATTTTATATTTCTTTTTGTAAAATTTTTAATGAATTCCTTTAAAGATCCAATTTTCACTATATAAGTGCCTCATCATGATGTAAAGAATCAACAATACGTGTTTACACATTATTATTTGTTACGTTGAGTCTTTTTCAGTATTCGCATCTTGCAATAAACATTTAATGACATCTCAGCCAGCGTCCCGGTCTGTAAAAACTGTGAAACTTGAAAAGGGGGCGCTGCGGCGTCTTCAGCCGACATCATAATTTAAGCCTCGCAAAAACTGGTGTCTTAATAAATAAATCAACAGATTTTTTCACTGTCCATAACTTAAGAAGTCGAGGCGGGAAATCGGATGGAAGTTGAGGGCGAAACTTTTAAAAAAGGAAACTGCTCTTGCGACGGCGGAGCGGCCGTGATTGGCCGACGACGCGGGGGCGGGAAGCGGCCTGCGCGGGATTGGTCCGCCGCCAACGCACTACAGGCGCGTTCATCTGGAGACGCGAACAAATACAATTTTTTTTAAACAAAAGCAATTTTCCTATTCTTCTTGTTGCGGCGACGTTTCTATACGTTTGTTTTTATTCGACTCCGTTTTGTATTGTTTATTGTGCTCGAGTACCCAACAAGCCGCTCCCGGTTAATTCACAACGACATTAACGCGACTCCCCCGCATTGTTCGCTCGCATGCAGATTCGCTAAAAACCAACAATAGTTATGAAAAAGCGAACACGCAGCGGCGCCGACACCGCAGGAAGGCGGACTTCGTTGTAAATTATTTTTAATTAACATTAGATATTCCCGTCGACACGGCGTACAATAGACATATTATGCTGCGACAATAGACAATTGAAAATCTTTTTCGTGATCATTTCACGAAGATATAGATACCTACATATATGTACTTGGATGTACTAATTCGCAAGCCTAGGTGCTGTTATGGTGGCAGTAAGCGGTTGGGTAATCTGTAATGTGCCTATTCCTACGCTCATACCCAACAGCGGAGTAATTCCAGAAGCGATAGAATATCCAGATAACATTTATATTCATACTAACTGGCTGCCTCGAGCTGTGGAGCGGCCCTAAAAGCCCATATAGATACTTATATGAGAAATGTAGTACAATACTTAAGTAAGATTATCATACATATAATTATTAATGTAACACGTAATAAATGCGTATTGTAAGTGAACCCCTTACATTTCTCTAGGAAATACAATTTCTATATTAAAACGTCTGCAGCCACTGGTACATAGTCTCTTGAAGGGCAAGCACTTTAATTTAAAATAACAATATTAAATGCTAGCATTGTGTTATTCTATTTGTTTATTATTTTCTGTTATATACAAACGCCTGCTAAATACAAATTGATATACATATTATTAGTTTACATGCGTGAATTCTTGGAAATAGGTACATATATTTCTTTACTAAGCACAAATATCACTCGCTATGACAGTGAAGGAAAATATCTCAAAGAAAAATACGCCCTTTAATTTTCCATAATATTCTCCATCCACATAATCTATTATAACTTTAACGCTTGATAATCTAAGAGAAAGCCGTATCCAGCAGTGAAACAGTAAAAGAGACGAAAAGAAAATATGAAGAAAACAATAAAAAACAAAAATAGCTATGTTTCTACTGACATAAATTGCTCTGTTGTCTTGATAACGTAGCCAATACAACTTAATCGCGCAAGGAAATGTTGAAAATCTATGTAAATACATTCAATTATACGGTTTGAAAAACAACTTGGCGTCACTATGTGGAGGATTGTAATTGCTAACGAGGATGGAAAAGAATCGATAGACATGTTAAGGGCGAAACAACAATTGCGTGACATAATAGGTATCGGTACATAAAAATACTTATAGATATAGAATCGATTAGCATTTTCAGAAACAGAGCAGAACATATTTTAGAAATATTCTCTCAAAGGGACATTTTACATGAAATTTTTTTTTAGAATTTTCTTTCTTTAATTTCAAAATGTTTAATTATATAAACTAACTAGTGCAGATAAATAGTAAAATAATATTATAATGTATTGTACTAATCGTCAAAAAGCATTTATCGTCGCTTTAGATTCTTAGTATCGTAAGTTTAGTTCGTCTTTTCTCAATTATAGAACCTCCATTTGAGAAATTCATTCCTACCATGAAGCAGCAATGTAGAAACTTAAAGCACAATCGTCTAAATTTGTGGTGCCTCGAAATTGGTACATGTTCATTCTAGAACATGAAACGTTACAATTCATATATGGGTAACACAAAACGATCGTTGAATTATCTCAAAACTACGTGTTAAAACTAATTTTATTTGAAAAAGTCAGAACCTAAAATCGAGAAAACTGGAAAAGGACTTCGGTACCCACTATTGAACCAGTAGTAGTTCAATCTCACTTATATATGTTTGGGACCACTATCGGGTTTGAAGTTTCTATCCTGCCACACATATCTGACCTTACATATACTCTACTAAGATTAAGCCAATTAGTCAGGACAATATACTATGGTCTTCACCTTCTTACTCGAAAAGGCGACCCACGTGTAAAGGCTCGATTACGATTGTTTGTTGTGAGGTACAGAGCAGTAGTGGTAACTTGACATCATCACAATGTACTTATATATGTAAATCTATAAAAATAAACAGAACATTCCAAACCTCCCCTAACAAGCGTCATTCACTACTCGCCGCATCCAACATCTGCTCGCGGCCCTTAGCATAAGATCGCCCTACTAAGCTGGTTAACTTAGACTTTATTAAGAATACAAGAATACTTTATTAAGAATACATGGTTAACTTAGACTTTATTAAGAATACATTATAGTAAAGTACTTAGCTTTTGTACAGTAGGTACCCTGAACAATTTTTAGCACATTAAAAACAGTGACGTAATTTTGACTTTCTGTTCAAAGTATACAAAGTAAATGGAAAAGAAACAAAAAAAAAAACAAAAGAAACGTGACCGCAGATCGTAACTCATTTTTTTACCCTTAATGCGCTCTACAAAATCTGTGCTCTACATTTTCGTGTTTCGTCATAAATCTCTTAAAATATTCATTAGGTGAAATGCAAGTCGTGCGCCAGCGTGGAGAATAATAAATATCTAGATCCATATCGCATTTGAATCTGTAGCAGTGCAGACATGCCTAGAATTAGATTAATGACAGATACTAACTCTACCTACACCTATATGTACTTGTAGCCACACTTTCGAATCGGAATGGCCAGCGTTTCCTAATGAGATTAAGATATGACTAGCAAGTATTAGCGGTGGTTGATTGATTGGTTATGTGTTACTGGTATTTAACGTTCGCCATTGGAGTTAATTAAGTTAGCTACAATTTTTTACTATTGTTATAACGAACTTAGAACTACTTATTATTAGATCATCGTAATCAATTAATATATGCGGCGTTAACATATTTATAACTATACCATTTAAACGTAACATCACGCCTATAATCCCCAGAGCGATAGACAGAGGAGAGTAGTACACTCCCACGTTTAACCAGTTTACGTCCCTCTATTAAATAGGTGGTGAGCATATTGCCATACACCCGACACAATATATCACTATACCTATTATATCATTTAATTATTAATAACATCTTGGGATAACAGTCAGGTGATAAACGTAAACGTAACACCACGCCTGTAATCCCCGAATAGGTACGCAGAGGAATGTAGAAAACTCCCACGTTTCACCAGTTACGTTTACGTCCCACTATGGAATAGGTGGTGAGCCAATTGCCATACACCGGGCACATATCCAACTCCTAGCCACTACTAGAAAATCTCAATTAGAAAATTGAGTAATGCCTGACCCGGGAATCGACCCCAGGACCTTCGGTTCGGCAGTCGCACTTGCAACCAACACGACCAACGAGGAAGGTTATAATCTAGATATTATATTATGCATTTCTAAATACATACTTACATAGTTAATTTTACGTCCTGATAAAATAAATGGTCTTTCTCATTAATCACACAAACATTTGTCTTGGATGAGAATCGAATTTTCATTTAAAAGTAACATCTCGTCTATAATGCAGAGATTAGGCTCGCTAACAACTCTATCAACAGGCTCTATCTAAAATAGAAAGGAGTGTCTGTTAGCAAAAATAGATGCTTTAGAGTAATGTATAATGTAATGTAAGCAATGTGTGTAAGTGTAATGTATAGATAAAGTTTGTACTCCTACTATAGTATGCCTGCTTATCATCCTCTAAATCTACTTAATTTCAGTTGAAAATAAGTTCTCGTACGAATATCGAAAAAGAAGTTTGAAAATATTCGAAGCCCGGAAATTTGCAAGACTATGCTTAATGTTTTCCTCTATTTCACAGTACTGAAATAAACTGAAAACTTTTCTATCTTGCTAGAGAGGCCATTGATGATTCGTTAAGTTTTACAGATATTTGTATAAAACTGTATATAGTTGTGTTTTTTTTTTCAACTCTTCGAAAATCCGTAGGAAATGTGGTTAAATACAAAGTTTTATAGGAATTTCTAATAACACAGCGGCCAATGTGTTTCTTACTTTGTTTTATGATAAAGTTGTACTTGCATACTATATACGATTATATTTATATTTATCGTGTTTAAAGATTAATCTTTAAAAATATCTATCTTTAAAAATACCAAAAATGTTCACTTGAATAATTTGAAACTTTGTTGTGGCACTTTGTTATTCGTTGCACTTATTTCTCAAGAACTAGCAAAAATGGTTCAGGTTGAAACAATCATGCCATACGTGAAATCTATAGAGTGTTGTACAATTATGCAATATATAATAAAACTTAATTAAGGTCACCGATAAAGTAAAATTTTTAGGTTTATGGCTCGATGAGAAATTGGATTGGAAGACTCAGGTGGAAACTGTTTCCAAGAAATTAAATAAATATGCATACGCATTGCGAAATCTTGCAAGAAAGTTAGATAATACAAATTCATTACTGATGGCATATCACGCGTATGTATCATCGACTTTAAGGTATGGCAGTATGTTTTGGGGAAACTCTACAAATAAAGATAGTGCCTTTAAAGCACAAAAGAAATGTGTTCGTGCCATTTGTAATATAGGCAACAGAGACAGTTGTGTACCCCACTTTAAACGGCTAAAAATTTTGACTATGCCATCTATTTATATCTATGAAACGGCCGTTTTTGTTAGGTCTAACATCCATTTGTATGAGATGCTAAATAGTTAGCGCCATTGTAAAATAATATGTGCTCCCCCTTCAAATACAGCGTTATAGTCTAAAAGTATAGTTGGGATGGCTTATAGAATTTATAATAAATTACCATTAACGATTCGTAACGATGAAAACAATCTTAATAAATTTAAATTTAAATTACAGGAATACATAATGCATAAGACATATTATACAATTAATGAATATCTAGCTGACAAATCTATTTGACCACAAAGTTGACATTTGTAATTTGTAAATTTTTCATTTAAATTAATCTACTGTAAGAGCACTTTACATTATTAATAATAAATTTTTAAATAATAGCAATGGGTTAAATGTATAAATATATAGATTTAATGACGATTTACTCTATTTTTGATGTTTTGCAGGCCAATCTAGGCAGGATTTAATGGCTAAGTTTGTTTGTAACACTTAATCCCATGTACCTAAATCCAGCAAATAAAGCATTAATAGAACCTAAATAGGACCTTACCTATCGGGTAAAGTAGACGAAGTGAATAGTGGAGCTGTGAGTTCTTTTGCGTTTTCTTTCAATTCTATGGCGCGCTTCCAACACCAGTCAACCTGTGGTAGACAAATTGTTGTCAATAAAACATTAATCAAGTTTAAGTTATCAATGCAGCAGCAGCATATTAGGTCTGTAAAACAGAGATATTTGACACTTCGTGCTGTCTGCCGCGTAAACGAGCTGGTGTAATGATATAATAGAAATTGATTAAATTTTAAAAACTGTACATTAGATAGACAACGGTGACCAAATCTTTGAGTAGGTTCCTTGGGACAACTGCAATCCTCACAGATATCCGACGGTATTGTGGTTACTATAGTCCAATGAAAGGAAAGTGGAGGAGACCAGGAATGTGAGCGTGCAGCCGGCGCCGCTGTGCGTGCCGGCGGCCCAGTCGTGCGCGCAGCGCTTGAGGAAGCCGGACAGGCGCGCCTCCAGCGCCACCGACAGCAGGTAGCGCCGCTGCTCGTCCTGCGCGCGGACGGACACGCTGTCACGTGTGTATATATTGTGAACATTGATATCTATTATAGAGAAAAATGCATCATAATGTATATTGTGCGATACGATCATATATGAATACTGGGAGGTGATGGGGCAAGTGCTTCAGTCATTTGCAATTATGTCCAAAGAACAGCATCAACTTGCTGAAATTCGAAACACCTAATTTGTTGTTATCTAGATCAAACATGTGCTTCATTTGTATGTATTTTTTTTCATTATTCTTATCATTTTTTTTGTAAACAATATTGAACATTCTTAACGAAATCAATTTTTTCTTAATGAAATCAAGAATGAACGATGACATTAAAAACATTCTAAATGAAATCGATTTCTACAATTTGTTGCAACAATATTTGGCCGCTTTGAATTCATGTAAGCGCGAGAGCGCCACTGGGGCGGCAGGAGGACGGCGGGGAGCAGGACCGGGTCGGCGTCGGCGGCGCCGCAGTCGCGGTAGAGCGGCGCCAGGCCGGCGCCGGCGCAGGCGGCGCGCAGGCGCGCGGGCGCCAGCAGGCACGCGGGGCCCGCCTCCGCCATGGAGCCGATGATCTGCCGCTGCACGCCGTCCGTGCGCAGCACCAGCGCCTCCGACGTGTTCAGGCATATGCAGTCTGTGCCACCACAGGATTAGGGTTTATTATTCGTTTCATACTAATCAAAACGCTAATTGTAATTAGCTTATTAAATGTTTGAATAAATTTCGAATATAACAATAATATATTGGGAGATCTCCACACACGGCAATCTGATACCAAACTAAGCATCAAGAGAGCTCGTGTTATAGTAACCAGTCAGCTGATAAACTACCTATAGACATATTGATATAGACTTATATAGATTTTTTTTATGTTCATTGCTCCGTGAGAACCTTACAGCCCTAACACAGTGTTCCAGTTCAAATTTTTTCGTAAATCCCATATTGTCTCAAGCTTGATTCTACAAGGTTCTAATTATTATCTAGAAAACACAGAATAACAGCTTTGCAATAGAAAGCGCTACCATCAGTCTTATCCAATCATGCAAAACATATATACACAACCCTCACAGATAACCAAAAAATAAACATAGTATCACGACTATAATCCCTGAAGAGGTAGACAGTAGCGTTCAGTACACTCCCAAATTTCACCAATTATGTTTACATTACATTTTATTCTAGTAAACTACCATCGTTGTAATAAAACCACTTACTGTACTGCAGGGAGTTAGGGTAGAAGTGTTCCTCCAGCCTGGTCGCGTGAGAATACGGAGATACCGAGGCGGGATCCAGACGTACATCCAGCGTCAGACACGCGCCTCTAGCTAGCTCGGTGCACCAGATAGTGCTCATAAATGCATTGCTTTCTAAGTGATAAGTCGCTGTAACATTCATAAATACAATTATTATAGCTATATTGTACTGAATAATAAAATCGTCCAAATATTTTAGTGTATTACTTAATAGTCAAATCATTTTGAAAACTTTTACATAAAACTTTGTTATCCCTCATCTTATTTATTGGTGGTGAGAAAGTCATACAATCTGTTTGATTTGGCTTGAAGAACGATATTTCAAAAGTTAATTGTATAGGAGCAGAAACTTATGTATTATAATGTATCCAATGAATAATTTAGATTTCAATGCACAAATTAATTAACAATAAGTTCTTATGTAACATAATGAAAGATAGTTCTGAAACTACTTTACGAATTCTCTTAAATTTCAATATGAATTTATTCTATGAAACTAACATTGAAATATTACATACCAGGCATTTGATCCTTGTACCACTGGTCAAGATCAAACAGTAACATGCCATGCTGAGATCCTTCATTAGGGTGTTCACCCCAGTATTCCCACACCAGCTGACATATGTTAATATATATACCTATTAAAAAAAACTTTTATTTACCTATTAAATAACAATAATACAACTAATATTTGTCAATGGGAAGCAATTAGTAAAAAATTGTCAATGTCTAAATGTCTTAGACATGTTGTTTTAAAACAAAAATTTGTTGCATTATAGCTAATGGAAAATTTTCATTATTGGGTCAAATGTTATTGGACAACAATTTTTAATGGACAGTATCTGTTGTTACACTCTGTAAAAACTGTTAAACCTAATATCTTAAAAATGCTAAGATTACACCCACATTCAAATTTAACAGTAGAATATTAGGCTTCGGATGCTAGCAATGGTTTATGAATAAGTTACAACTATAGCCAAAAGCACCTTTTCTTCTTCATTATAAAATCATTATATAGCAGGCTCACAAAACCAAGTTTCTTTAATTAGTCCTGTTACTTATTTCAGGTGTATATTTTGACGAATTTTAACATAACATAGAATAATTTCTGTGCATACATATTAATACTCTTTCTTTGTGACAATATATGTTTTGATGAACTGTAAAAAAAAATCTTACCATCATCTCCTTCACCCAAATTGGAGTCAATCGAGTAGGTGTGACAAGAGACACATCGGCCTCCAACAAACTGACTCATTTTTTCCATTGTACTAAGTTCAACTTGAAAACGTATTGTAGCCGTTGAGAACTCCTGTAAATAATCATAGAGATAGGAATCTTGATAAACAGTGACTTACTTATAAACTTATAAATTACCATGGTAATGCTACTTATAAATTACCATGGTTATGCTCATTAAAATTTGCCATTAATAGTCCATCATATATGAATATCTATCACACCCAATATTGTTCAACTTTGCAGATCACATGAAGTCTGCAACTGCAGAAACACTTCATCAAAAAAAATTAATCAGTCAAAATTTTACTCTTGTATTGTCTTAGTTTTGGAATTAGTGTACTATGCGGTATTGATATAGTTTGTAAACACTCAGTTGTTATCTTTCTGACTAATGAATATCTTACCTGGTACAAGCAAGCATTTTCTGACAGCATCCTTTTTCCTTGGTAAGTTAACGAGTACATTACAGCCAATGGAAATTCCTCCTCCTCATATCTGTCTATGACAGAGAACACAACCCATAGGTAACAAAATGCCCGAGGGTCATCACAGGGTTCCTGAAATGAATAACATATACTTTAATAAGAATGACGGAACAAATTTATAATTCCAGGCAATACATAATTTTGTATGAATATTATCAGTGCTAGAAATCGATCATGGTTAATCTGAACTCATTAAAAATGACAAAAACCTATTAGTGCCTCGGAATTTGAACCATTCACTTAATATTGCTCAAGCTTGGAGATAATAGCTATTTTATCTAGTTATCTCAGAGAAATTGTTTTGAGCCGACCACAGTAACTTGATATTACGAATAGAAAAATAAAAATAATTTTACCTGGAAACCAAAATGTGTAACCGGCAAGCATTCCACATTAACTTGTGAAGTGAATTCCAATTCTAAATTAAGTACATTCCAAATCTGAAAAGCTCCAAAATTATAGCCCACAGCCAAGCTTGCTAATTGTGGGATATATTGTATAACTGTCACTCTGATATGATCCCTCTTGGCTTTCATCCGGACTGTACCATCTGGATTCCGAAATATGTACTGGCCATCAATAAGAGAGTTTTCATTCAGTAAAACTGCTAAGTGATCATTGTTATCTACTGC
Source organism: Mimoniades ocyalus (assembly GCA_018245615.1). Taxonomy (NCBI): domain Eukaryota; kingdom Metazoa; phylum Arthropoda; class Insecta; order Lepidoptera; family Hesperiidae; genus Mimoniades; species Mimoniades ocyalus. The sequence goes on along the minus strand of DWDV01000388.1, from coordinate 602 downwards.
TAAATCTCTTTGACTTTCAATTTTATGTAAGGCTTTCAGCGGCAAAAATACAAGATTAGCTGCATTTCCTTCATTGTGTATTTCATTTTCATAGCCTTGAGAGATGTTCTTTAAAGCTGTAAGATAGAGCATATTATTAGTAATATCCAAATAAATAAAAAAAGAACTATTCACTGTATAAAAAACGTACCATCAACTAAGCAATTTCTGTTCAGATCAAAGACTACCACTTCTCCCCTTTTCGTACCAGCCATTACCAGGCCATCGAAGCATGTGAAGGGTCCATTTGTTATGTCATCATACACAGCAAGCTCAGTTACAATCACATCAGTTTGTATGCAGTGCAAGAGTTGAGAGCCATTGACGTGGAACACACAGATCATTCCAGTCACATCGTCGCACTCTAAGCTTATGACCAACTGTTTTGAGTTGGCCGTGAGCGACGTTGGCAGCTCAACCACACTAGTCACTGCAGTACGAGAACTGGGGATGAATAGAAATATTACTATATTTAATGTATTAAATACAATAAATATTACTTACAATATATTAAATGCAATAGATATTACTATTTTTAATGTATTAAATACAATAAATATTAC
>DWDV01000387.1:0-17324 GCA_018245615.1 Mimoniades ocyalus | reverse complement strand
GTTACGTTTTTATGGGCAATAACAATGATTTTGATTTAGCATTAGATAATAAAAACGGCAGGATTTAAACATACAGTGTAACATCTATGTAACGTCGCTCGATTTAACGACAAACTCCCTAAAGCGTCGAAATCACTTGACTTTGGTTGGTTTAGCTTATCTTCCATACATTGATACACTTTATATACACTCTATATTACACCCACTCTCAATAACGACAACAATTAAGTAATCAAAAGTACCTTTTAAGGTGCCAAAATTAGTAGAAACTGCGCAGCTGTGTACGTTCTTTTGTCGGTTTATTATCCGAGCCTAATAAACTCGACTGTCGACATCATGCATACTGAACTTATTAAGAAATTCGTTCTTTTGTTTACGAATTGGGATTTCTTGCATATGTAGACTGTTGTTGACCATTACTAATAAGTATGAGTCATGGATTATCGAAATTATTGCAGATTATCTTATATAAGCAGCTAAATTATTGGAAAAGTACTTCCTTTATCACCCAGATCCTTCAATATCGCAACATATGAATAAAATAAGAAAAAAATACAACAAAATTACTGGTGCAGCAAAAGACGTCAAACAAAAATAACACTACGAGTATATGCAATAGTGTTCAAATAAGATTGTACTACAAACAGTAGTCTGTAATAAACTTTTTACAATTCTAATTTTTATTCTCTCCACTTAACGGCAACTCTATAACGCCATAAAATGCACAGTCCCTTCAGTGTCGTTATACAGAGTTTACACTGTATTTAAAAAGGAATTAAATATATGACATAACTTCAAATAACAAACAAGTAAAAAAAAATAATTATCGCCAGATGTTCCCTCGTCTGCAGCTGCCAAAACTATCGAATACAAATGCAAGTGCCTACATAAACTAGATCACGGTATTATACCAGCTCTACATCTGTCTTTCTTTTTCAGAAAAATCCAAACTATAAATCTGTTAGCCAATTGTGTGCCTACAAATGTGTATATATAGAGTACAGATTTCCGTGCTTCCTAAATATGCGTTAATAGTGAGATTTATGGTTACAACTTATCATATGCCTATTGTCAAAACCTTAGGCGTTCCTAACGTCTATTGTAAATTATGAAACCATTTACCATTAGATAACCCATCTCTCAATGTGTATTTTTACACCATAGAACGTAAAATTTGTAAGATGCATGTTTTTTTATTTTAAAAGACATGGTAATCATACAAATGGCCCACTTCATAGTAATTGATTCATTACACAAGGCACGCAGTGAAAAGAAAACGAAATTCTTAAACGCAATGTATGCACTGTTAAATAAAATTATGCTTTATAGCTTCCGTTCTGGGTAAGATTGCACAGAAACGTAATGTTGATTAAATACATACTACAAGTGTTCGTTGTATATAGATTAGCAATACGATTATAATAATAAAATGTTACGAAATTATTAGCTACAAAGTAAAACAAGTAATTATTATAACAGTCATATGAGGTGGTATAAAGCAGACGATTTTACTATCTCGTCATTACATTATACTCGTATAATGAAAGCAGTCTTTCGCAGACACAAATTTTTCAATTCTCCTAATATGCTTTCACTGTATCTTCATTGTATATATGAAGTTATATAATAGCGTCTTGTTAAATTCTATCTAATTTTCATTTTATTTTTTCGAGCTCGTGTGGGGCGTATGTTTTCAACGTGGATAAAAATTGGAAATTTAGAAATTTAAAAAAAACCGATGGCCGTAATAATTTAAATGATAAACGTTATACAGATTTTTCTTAAAAATGTATTAGGGCCGTGCCGGGATAGGTACAGGTGTCGTAAGAGAAGAATAAGCCAAGCACGGCCTAGCAGATTACGGTATGGCGCGGTCCGCCTAGGCACAGTATTTTTATTCTAGAATAAGAACATTGTAGAATATAATTGTAGAATAATGTAGAATTCTAGAATAAAAATATTGTCCTAGTCAGACATGTATGGCAACTCAAAATACCTATTAAGTCTAAAATATGGTTTTGTTGCACATTTGATTGGAAAAATTGACGTTTAAATAGAAAGTTAGAACAGTTAACATAACATCACGCCTGTATTTCCTCGAAGAGACAGGCAAAGGAGTCTAGTAAACCCCACGTGTTTGCAGTTATGTATACGTCCCATTGAATAACGGCTGAGCCTATTGCTATACACCATCTAAGACCCAAATATAGTGAGTCAGAACGCACACGTTGGCCGTTAGGCGTGAATTCCGGCATCACGGATATTGCGTCACGCCTCGCATATCAAATGTGAACAAAAAGTAGACAATCAGTGTGCGTTAAATTAGACCTTGTGTTATATAAGTGAAATGTTTGTTTTTTAAAATACGGCAAATATTATCTACGAGAAGTAACATCCAAGGCATTAATCACGTAAACGTCCGTTTTAAACTTACACGATGATTTTTGTTAAATAACATGTACCTTTATGTTATAGTATTATAATCTAAGCTTTCATGTGACGTCTTACCGTCAGCGTTACTTCTTATAACGTGTAATATAATGACGAGAAACGGACTATAGAACAACCTCCCAAATCTAAAACACGGCCCCGATGTGGATACTATTGACGCGAACTTTTTGTTGCGCCGAATATAATGGTAGCATGTTCATTGCCAATTTTTGATGTTCAATTTAAAGTCCGTGTTTTTGTAGAATAAGAAAAAGCTGAATGTGTATATATGAAGCTGTATATTTAGATGTGCGGTCTGTTGGAACGTCGATTGTGTATGAAAGTGCAAATTGGTACTCATTTCCTGTGTACATTTGTTTGTAAGGAAGAGCTGTCGCGCCGCCGGCGTCGTAACGTCGCTCGTCACTGAATCAACCCAATTACTACCGAGGATTCAGCATAATGGCGTAAATTTTAAAAATACACTCACAGACTAGTCACGAAGTCAAGGACTGCTATCATGAACACAATTAGATATCTTTTATAAAAACGAGTTATAATATAGAGCATGCTTTATATTACAGGTAATGTGGTGTGGGCGTCGGCGGTGTAAAACAATGGACATGAGAAGTTTATGAGTGATAAAATAAAACTGTATTCAAATTCTCTCTCTCTCTTTCTGATTTCTTTTATTCCCTCTCTCTCTCTCTCTGTTTCTGATTTCTTTTATTCTCTCTCTGTGTCGCTCTTATTCATTTAATCTCTTTATGATTTTATTTTAATTCCGCTTTGTGTAGGTATCTTTGCTAAATTTCATACTGTCATAAGTCTTACATCACAAGTTTAAAGTGTGATGAGTAATCGTAATCCTGACGAGGTAAGAATCGGTCAAATTTACCATTCATTCTCTAAGATAACCATGAATCATATTACCAGATATGAAATGAATTAACAAACTTGTGCCTCCGAAAACTGAACATGATCGTAGTGATAACGACAATGCCAATGTTAGTAGAACAGCGACATCAACGATTTTGTTAGTATGCAATGGTCGGACGAGTCAGCCATTGCAGGCTGACATAAAATGAATATAAATCAATGAAATTGTTTAATTTGTATCAATAGCTTACTCATCAATAGGGTTAAAGGAGGAAAATTGCAAGGCCGGCTCTACATATGACTATCGTTCTGCATACAAGTTACAAGTATTCTTAACGAAGTCATGGTCGTTTTAATTAAACAGCGAAGTGAAGAGCTCATTCAGTCCTTTATTTTTATTTTTAAATCCAATATTTTATTTTAGTTACTAAAATATGGGGCTGGGGGTGCAACGCTTTTTATTTCTCGTGCTGTGTGACTACTTTACCGCGCTGATCTAGTACAGGTTAGGTAAAATAAGGGGATATCAGTTATCAGCCCTCTCGTATGCAGGATTTTTTTAAACTGTTATTAAAGCCTTGAACAATTTTTAACGACTGTAATTGTAATTCGTAAGATTTCAACCCAGAGTACTTGACGTATGCTTGACGTACTCCCTGAAATATGGAAATAATCATAGAAATTTTTCACCAGCGGTCACCCATCCAACAGCTGACCGCGTAGGGCAATGCTTATCTATACAGATCGCTTGCAATCCGCAAATGCCTTAGAACTATAAGCTCTCCACGTAATATTTAATAAAGGAAAATTGTAACATATCCCCAGCCATTAATGTTTTAGTTTCATTCGCAGCAAACAAGCTGAATATTAATGTGAATAATTTCGAAAGATTTTCTAAGCGTAGTGCGAAGAATTCAAAACCTTTATCATTAATAGTAGTTTTATTGAGGTTACAATGACCGACCTTGTACGTAAGAATGGCGAATATTTACATATATGTATATACGAAGAGGAATACAAACTACACTGCCAGTCGAATGTCAAACTCGTAAAAGTGTTCATTTTGTTATATTCACGCTATACATATTCTTAAGTAAATATTGTATTGATCACATAGATTCGATTATAGCGCGCTTCGCCAACATGAATGGCGTGACGTCACTTCACGGTAATCGCTCGAAACAATGAAGTCTCACATCTTAAATAACGATAAAGTTATTTATAACTGCACGTTAACTGTATTCAGTGTTTATTACACCTTCAATATTAATATCGACAAATTTTCACTTCATTATTGATTAACTGACTTCACTTCATTTACGTTCACTTCATCATTGACTGACTTGTTGGTCAGGTTGGTTGCAAGCGCGACTGGCTATCGAAAAGCCTTAGAATCAAATCTCCAGTCGGTCACTATTGAATTTTTGTAAGTTAGATTTTCTAGTAGTGGCTCGAAGTCTGAACATGTGCCCGGTGTATGGCAATAGGCCCACCCCGTATTCCATAATGGTACGTAAACGTAACTGGTGATATGTGGGAGGATTATTTTTTTACTAACAATATGTGCATTGTTAAAGAACCTTACCGTCTACAGATTATATTATTTAGTACAGAAATATTATGTGTCGATTAATACGCCTAAAAGTTAAAATTAATCCATGGTTCATTTTTCAATGGAACCATCTTTTTTAGACAAATTAAGACTAGATAGTCTTTTAGATATTGTGACAAGTTTTTAGATATTTTACCTTGTGCGGTTAGTATAGTGCCGATAACCGACAATATGAACTTTTTGATTTACTTGAATCTATGAAAATAACATTCAAACAGTTCGAAACATGAAAATTGTGAATCATTCCGTAATTAGCAAGGTTTCGTGTTGTGCCTTTACAACTTTATATTAATACAAAATCAGGGTATTAAACTCACTACTGACCGCTACTATAACAACGCTAGTAAGTGCTAAGGCTAAGCGTAAGCTATTCGTATATGGAACAATGTCCTCTTAACTGCCACAATGCTGCGCAGTGAGAAGCAAAAATGTAAAAGCAACAAATGATATATTATGTATTTGTGATATTAAAAAGTCTATAATAATCAACATACAAGGTTCATTGAACTTTTCGTGTCACTTTATATAGAAAGTGCAGTGACTGGTCTGAATAATTAATGTCTCTTGCCTGGCAACCGGAGTTTGTAATTTCCCATATTACGCCATGAGTCGATGTTTCGGACATGTAAAAATATTGCGCCATGAAAGAGTCACAAAACAGATATACAATAGTATGTTGAGGGATACAGGTGCCGAGGAAGGCCAAAACTCGCCTATCTTGACCAAATAGATCAGGTACTGGCTGATGTGGGATTCAAAAGGCTCGAAAATCGGCTGCGTTTGGAAAGTGGTGAATGTAGAAGGAGCACACCAGGTCTGCAAGACTTGAGATACTTGGTACTCTGTACTCTCTGCCTACCTGGACCTGACATGATGGTATAATAACCCCATGCGACAGGTGTAAATACGCTTAGACAGAATGTAAAATACTAAATCTATTACTGCCTATTGAAAGGTACCTGTTCGTTCGTAAAGACGAAACATTTTAATGTGGCAGAACCTTATGTCCAAAGTACAATTGCAGAACTTATCTATTTCTGACACAAAACAGAGGGGCTTGCCTTGCTGTTTTCCTTTCTACTCTCATAGACACTTCTAAGGAAAAATTAAGTTATAAACAATATGTCGTGCTGTTACTAAATAAATTGTATTGGTACAGTACTGTAAGCAAGCGTCTGTTAGAATTCGGTAGAGACAATATTATTTTTCAAACCAAATGTTTAGTGCTTTGACAGTACGTACCTTATTTTTTTTATTTACCTAGGGGCACCTTCAAAAGGGATCCGATACCCTGGGAGAGATACCGGATTGTATGGGAATTTTACCGCACTAAAATCCCCTCGGTGGCCTTCCTCTGCGCCAAGAGGACTCCGGTAGGAGATCTCCAGCGGAACGCAGCGATGTCTTCCTAGCGCGGCGCCCCTGCGGGCCCTACTCTCTCATGCCTCATCGCACGCCCTCCGGTTCCTACGACAATATTCGACCACACATATCGTCGTCCATCCCGGGGGTGTTAATTGAGCGGTTTCGAGCTCCCACTCTAGTCGCTCTCTACTTCAGAAGCCTCCTTTTAATCGCCTCTTACGACAGGCACATTATTTAACAGTACGTACCTACCACGTGTAATTACATTTACTTTACAGTTTTTACTAAAATTGTAGTACCTAGGTATTACTAATAATATTATTAGCCATGTTATGTCGTCCCACATGTAGAGTAACATGCGGTGAATTACTCGTATTAAACGCTAGCCTATTTAATACGCTCACCCCCTATTCCAAGAAAATAATAACATAATTAGTACATAAAAGCGGGAATAGGTAGGTAGGTACTACAATTCTCCGCACACCCCTTCGGGGAAATACAGCCGTGCAATTACCAAGCATTAAATTATTATTCTGCTTATGATGAAATATAAAGAAAAGGTTTTTCGTCTGAATGGATTTTAATTTCTTCTATCGCATTACACTATCGGAACTAGCGATCTTCAATCCTCGTTAATAAGACTGCGGACAGCTCTCAACGCCGTGTGAGTCACCGCCTGTAATATCTATGCATTACGTACAACCATTAACAATTAAGTTTATGTCGTACACATGGACTCCATTAATTATTTAATACGCTTCGGTGATTTTTAACATTTTGATAGTCTATAAACACTTTGTTGCATTTATGATTAGCAGGCAAGTAACCTTTAAACCAATTTAAAAACATCATTATTTATTCCATAGTGGTACGTAAACGTAACTGGTGAAACGTGGGAGTGTTCTACACTCCTCTGCCTACCTCTTCGGGAATAACAGGCGTGATGTTACGTTTTTAAAAAAAATCATGAACATCCTGGCTAATTAATTACTACGAAGATAAAGAGAAAAAAAATCGATCGATATTTTTCTTTCATTCATAATCATATATGGTAAATTTCATACGTGTCGGAAATAGGTAATATTTAGGGGACATACTCTTGCACCTCACATAATGTATTATTCTTTGTTTTCATTATTTAATTATAACCATAACAACATCAGTGAGTATCATTTTAATGATATATGTATTTGGTGCCAGTTATGAAACTAGCATACAAATTGGTTTAGTAAGGAAATCGGAAAATGTTAATTGTCCAACGGTTATCGTTATTTTATAAATCATCACATATTTATTATTATTATTAATCACATATAATTGAAAATAGAAACCTCGATTTCGAGGAATTTATGAATCTTATATCTAGTCGTCAGTTAATGAGACGATTATTATTATGTTTTATTTTATTTCACTACCGATCGAGAGGTCCTGGGTTTGATCGCCAAATAGGTAGCAATTATTTTTTTCTAAATTGAAATTCTTAGTTAAAACCCGGAGTCTGAATTTATGCCTGGTATATGGCAATAGGTTCAACACCGTCACATTGTCATATACGTCCATTGTAAGACGGATGTATGTTAAAATGTGACAATTATGTCTTCGAGGAAAAATCATAAAAAAACGTAACATCACGCCTATAATCACCCGAAGAGGTAGGTCGGTAAAAAATAAATTGATTTAAAAAATCCTTTTATTTGTATCTATGTAAAAACAATTGTTTGATTCTAACGAAACTCAATCACCTCATTTCCAACTCTATTACGATTTTTAATAACAATCTAAGAGGGGCCAATTGAATGTTTTGAGAAAGGTTAGGAAGAGTGCTGTTATCTTATCAAAAAAATATTGTTAAAAAATATTGATAAATTATTCCATAATATTTAATGAATAATTACATATCTAAACACATTTAAGCGGAAAAATCTCATCTCCAGACCGTTGATGAATCACTCTTTAGCAATACTCGGAAATCCCTTAAAATAATGTTACCTTTTTTTCTAAACTTCCAATTTTACATAAAGTGATATTTAAAGTTCTATTTTTTTTTTGGTTTTTTAATTGATTTTGAAGATTAATATGCCAAAAATGTTCACGTAACTACGTACGTAAAAATATATTACTATGCTTTAAGTACCTACGTACTTAAATTTTATTATCAGTCGAATTAAACTATTAGACATACAATTAAAAAAAAATACATATAATTATGTATAAATTTACTTTTTTGGGTAGGATACTGTAAAATGTAAATTTCTTAAAGCGGAAGGATAATAGATAACAGGAACGTTAATAACCTTATGTTATATAAAATAGAGAAAAGTAGAAGATAGCACTGCTCTAATCTGTTGGTTTAGAATTCGGCCGCCCATTCCGAGAGCCTGAGTTCAAATCCTGATGCACAACTTATTACAAAAATGTGCGTTGTACGATCAAAATATCACTAGCTGTAAATGAGCAGGAGAATATTGTGAGGAAACCTGGCATACTCCATTATATTTAACACGCGTGAGGGCTGCCAGCCCGCGCTGGTCACCGTGGCGGACCACTGAGAGTACCTAAGAGTTTAAGGCTCCTTATTCTGAAAAGACGCCGTGTCCAAGAGTGGAAAGATAAAAGAGTGTATGATGATGATCTGAAGAGAAACGCTGAGTAATTTTTAATGGAGTTGTGGTACCTCATATACAAACTGAAATAAACAGTAATCTGTCTGTTGTTTTCGCAGTCCAATAAAGGCTAAGTCCAGTCAATTTTTGTTTATACTTCTATCCAAGGGCGGATCCAGCTTTGGCACCAGAGGGGGACACATAGTCGTGGTCAGATCAACGGATACGTTTTCATGGACGTAGACCCAGCCCAGGGGGGTCATGACCCCCATGACCCCCTCCTGGATCCGCCCTTGCTTCTATCTTACTCACATAAATTACTATTAAACTATTACATTCATAACTTTTCTTAAATAAATACAAAATAATAGTTTACATTTAGGTACGTTTACCAAAAATTACATTTAGATAAATCTAGCAAAAAAAGTTCAGAAGAAAATTATATTAACATGTTCAACAATCTAAGCAAATTATCTTATTATTTATCAGATAATATTAAAGCTAACCGATTAGACAAAATTAAACAGTGAAGTAATTTATAATAAACTTACCTGTTCAAAACTTTCAAAAAAGTTCCAAAACCACGACAAGTAGCAACTTCCCCGGTATAAGTCACAGTCATTTTTATACAATAAAAAGTTAATCAATATCACAGATAATTTCAATCAAACAATATGTACATAACATTTTAAAAAATTCAGAAAAACAAATTCTTAAATGAACTAATTTTGGGTGTTATTATATCAAACAATCAAAATATATCAAATTAACACAAATATTATATCAAACGGTAATTTTGGGCAATTACGCTAACTAAATCTTACATTTACATAGAAATTGAATAATCTTTATAAGAGTTCACATCCCTAAAGTAGAAGATTTTACTTTAACTAAAATATTTTTATCACCCTACTTTTAAGTTTCGTGCAAACAACAACATCACACCGACAAACGATCAACGATGCAAGACCACTGACACAAACACTCCCATTCCCGCAACTTACAGAACGTCACTGCTTATCTTATTGACTACTTTGACGAGTAGAATTCGTGCAAGCAAACTAGGCGCATAAATTAGTAATGTCTATATTATAATCTATGGTCTAAAAACACTGACTGACTGTGTCTAATTGTGGCAGTGGCAGCCGTGGCAAGCAGCTGACTGCACAGTGTCGAGTTCCAATGTTACCATGTGTAAAACATGGTTCATCGGACTGATTATTCCATGTTTTTTCCATCCATATAGAAAATATACCTGTATTCCTCCAATGCATAAAGTTCAGAAATACCATGACAATTTGTCTCTGTTATAAGACAACAAGTCAACAGGATCATCATCATCATGATAATACGACGTACAATCCTGTGTTTCATATTTCTTTGTTAGTGACAAGGGTTCTGACGAATAAAAGCATGGATTTAGAAAAAATAAACTATATTAGAAACACTATGTGATTTGCGAGTATAAGCTTAATAATTAATCAAAATAGCAATAAGACAATAATTTTAGTAAAATTTTCATGCACCTCTGGAGTTGGACAAAAAATGCGAATGCTGGCGGACTTTCCCATATTTAAAGATTTTAAATCTCTTTACACAACAAATCACACATGTACTCGTAGTTACTCATACTCAATTTCTTAAGCTGGTAATACTGAATTGTTTATTTTCTACGAGAAGAAAAATAATAATGCCAAAATGGCTGAAACTGGATATTGCAACGATTTGTGTATGTGAAAATTGTGAATATCTACTTGTTTTGTTTTGCAAATAGATTACGTACATTTTGTTAAAGCATTTCCATGTTAGAAGTATGTTAAGCTAGAAGTTTTAAAAAATAAACACGATGAATGAAAGCATTAAAAGTGAAAATAAATCTATGGATATAGAGAAGCCGGTTCAAGTACCAATGGACGTCGATGTACAATTCCCGCCTTTCCCTGGTATGACTTGATATTTATATAAAAATGTTTGTGCTAACTGTATTACTTAATAGTATAATACTCCTATATATTAGATGTACGTAATAAAGTGGAGTTTATAGAAATTTCGTATTTTAGTTTGTTGCGATACCATCATTATTGACAACTGAAATTGACGTATAACAGTGTTGAAAGTTATACATAATTTAGTATTGTTCATTAAATAAAATTATTTCTGCATAAAAATGTTACTGATATTTGTTCTAGGATATTTTTAAATGAGATTTAGTCTATGCTTATCATATTTACAACTAAAGATCTGTCGATGTTGAAAATGCCTGCCTTTGCAGTCTAAACCGGGGGAGTTATGAAAATTCGCATCAGCAAATGCGGAGTATATGCATTCTTTCTAACATCTTCCGCATCCGCATCAACTTACGAGGATTTTTTGCGGATGCAGATGTAAAGAAAATTCGTGGGGCGAGAAGCGAGAATGGCACGTGTTCCCTAATTGACTAATAGGAAAGCGCATACTTGTGATTGTGACAGGTTCCTACAGGTTTTGCCCATTTTGTTTTAGTTATCGATGTGATAGAGATGGGCAAAATGTATCCCTGACAAGAAAAGAGTGATTTATATCGATCTTGGGATATATCACTCTTTTATATCTTTAACTTATTTAGCTCAGTACGGCTCAGAGAGAGAATAAGGCAGCGAAGACTAAAACTTTATCCTTTATATCTTCGGCACTTTTAGCTCAGACTTAGAACTCAGTAAGGCGGAAATTTAGTGAGCTTTTTTGGTTGCATTTGCTTCCTATTAAGCATTTTATGTCATTGTCATAAAGCACAAAAAAGCTAAACGCTCGCGCGTGTGATGTTGTCATTCCGAAAATCCGTAGTTTACATTTTTAATACAAACATGCAATAGCTATCCGTCTCTCTCTTTTACGTGTAAATTGTTATATAAGCCCATCTCTTTTTTTCTAACCCTTAACGAGCCGTAACTCATCACAAAAATTGACTCTTAAGTATAAAGATATAGAGATATAATTGAAACACATGCGAGCTAGAGAGTGATTATATTTTTTGCAGAGATATATATCTTTATTGTCTTTAGCTCGCGAGCTACCCATCTCTAGTCTATACTCGAATGACTCGAATCATCGAATGTATCAATGTACCTATATAGTACCTAACTAAATGGTTTTTTAACTTTCATTTTGACATTTTGAAAAGGTCCTTTCTGTCATTGTCATGATTGATAATTGATAGTTGATGATAGACAAAATGGTTTCCTTAATGAGGCTTGGGTTTTCGTGCATAAAAAATTCTGTATGTTCAACATCTGTCCGTGCTTTGTCTACTACGAAAACCTTAAATTTAAAAGAATGTAAGTAAGCTTCCAGATACCTTATATACGATTATGTTCAACTATAACCTCAAACTATAATTCTGATATTATTTACAGTAAAAGAACATAAAGAAGGTAACACATTAGTAATAGAAGGAGTGTCTGTACCCTCGCCAAACACAAAGCTACTAGTGCGTGCAGAAAATATAAAAGATTTGGTTCCAAAAGTCGCCGAGGGTGAAAAACCACCATGTTATTTATGTTCCCTTGGCTTAGATGTAAAACATACAGATGTATTGATATTAAGCCAATTTGTGAGATCTGATGGATGTATGCTCCCTCGACGTATTACCGGCCTTTGCCGTAGACAACAGAAAAAAATAGGTAAAATGGTTACCATGGCTCAGAAAGCAGGTACGTTTATAGAATCATAGTTACTCTCATAACTGTAACCCATCGCGTTATATACAGGCTAGTTCAAGCACCAACATATATATCAGTGTTTTAAACAGGTACTAAAATGTTTCTGTGTGAAAGATTACAATACAATACAATATACTGTATTACACACTGATTTCTATACAGACAACAACAAACAATAAGACAGAAAGAAAAAAAATACACAAAAATTGGTAAAGAAAAGGAGTGTGCAATAGGCGGCCTTATCACTCAAGTAGTGATTTCTTCCAGGAAACCTATGCATAGTGAAAAAAAAAATAAAGAGCAATTTAAGAAGGAAAGGGAAATTATATTGGAAGTTATAAAACTAGAACACAATGTATCATCTAACATTGTTATCTAGTGAATAACTGTGCCTACATTGTAATACAATATAGTTTATTGCACTTTAAAATGTATAGAAATAATTTTATGTGAAGATGAATAGGCAGCCTTATCACAGTGATTATTTCTAGTCAGTAATAGAAAAACAACTTTAGAAAGAGGATTGTATTATATTCACTCATTCCATTTTTATTTATAGCTGTGAACATTTGTGTCACACTCATTAAAGTTAAACAGTGTTTAATTTATTTTCTCATATGTATATATATAATTACAACTTATTAACTTTACATCGTTGCATATATGATGGGTGATCCAAAGTAATGATAATTGGGTATTTCTAATACACATAAAAAATTTTAATAAATGTATTTAGCTGCCCTGAACCCTTACTAGTTCACAGTGTAACATTACCTCAATAGGCCATAATTTCTAGGGTACATTCAAGTACATTCATATGAATAAGATTGGACTGAGACATAACATGAAAATGGAATAAAATGAAGTGAGAGTTGTCATAAAGTAGCTCTGTTTGAATAAAATGTCCACTAAAGGCATTCCCAGTGATTTGGTGAAATCACTGAGGGACTCTGCTTCTCTATATTCCATGGTTGCATATTGGTACAAGTGTAAGCTGGACAGAATATGCACAGAAGACAACATGACAGCCACCCACTTACCTTATTGACAGAAAATAATGTTTAAATATTGAAGATATTGTATTGGCAGACTGAAGTGACCATGTGACATTTAATAGAGGTTACAGAGATCTTAGAGTACAGCAGTAGTGTTAGAGTGGAGAGTAGGTTGATTGTTTTCTAAACATCATATTTACATTATTTTTAACCCTGAATAGTGTACTCATACCTTCTATAAGACAAAAGCTCTCTATGATATGGACTCTGTGTTCATGTTTAAATTATTCTGTTCCAGGTTTAATGATTAATCTAACTCCATCCAATTGCAAAAAAGATCCAAGAAAGAGGAGGGACTATAAGAAGTTCAATACATACTTTGAAGAACACACCATTTTCTGGCACAGAATACCACAACTAAATGATCAATATAAATTGAAAGATTTTAAATATGTTCCCAAAAGAATATAAATATGGACATATTTCAATCAAATAGATTAAAATAGATTTCGTTCCCAATTTTGTTTCATTATCTTAAATCTCAAGTGAAACAGAGAATTAATTAGTTCTAATTTTAAGTTTTCTATGGATGCAACTTGTGTGCAATCTGTCTCTTAGAGTCTTCCAATAGCTGTTGTTTAATGTCAAAATGATTTGCAATATGCTTATGCATTTGTGCTCTTACATTTAAGTATTGAATATGTAGGGATTGAGCAGATTGTCTCAGACATATTAATACAGAATCAGAATTATCAACTGTCGCTATTTAGAAGTTGTAGTTTACTGTGTAGGAATTGACTTCATGATATAATTAATTCAGGATAAAAAAGAATAATATAATTATATAATAATTTATTTCGTTGTTGTTTGGTGTTACAATACTTGTCCTATTATAATTATTAAATGTATGGCCGGAACCAACAACTATTTTACACAATTTCGTAAAGGTTTTATCAAGATGTAATAGACTTAATACACATTGTCTATGATATTACACAGAATCCATCTGTGGCAAAACTTAAACCTAATATTAAATTAATTGCATGCTGCATTGATATTTTGTATTTAAATGTTATTGCAATATGTAAACAGACAAGACATTATTTTCTAGTTATTACAAACACACTCGTTAGCATAAACAAAGAAATGCAATTAATTAAAAGCGAGAGATACATTGTGTGATACCTTGCATTGCTTGATACTTTTAGTATTAAACACATGATTTAGTTTATGTGCAGTGTGATAAGCAACATAATATACAAATTGCACATACTAACAACAAATTAATGACTACTTTAAAGACATTTCACGGCTCCGAATAGAAATCTCATAAAAATATGTCATTAAATATATCTTACTTCTGTAAAATATCTATACCAGAATCAAATAAGAAGGTTATTGGTGTCAGCTAATATGAACTCCAGTAGTGAATACAAAATTAAGTTGAGTTTACGATTTTCAAAGGGTCGCTGAAGCGACAATAATAATTACAACAATAATAATTCACAAAATTACCTTATTTGTGACTTTTTCAAATGTCACGAAAGGTAAGTTTTTCTACGCTATCATTAATGCCATGTCCTTTGTTAGGGACTCGTAATTTTGGGGTTAAAACTATTTCAGTAATTAAAAAAAGACTTGTGCCTACCTTATAGAAAGAAATACTTACTCCATCAAAAAAATTTGAATACATTGCAATTTGAATACATACAATTGCTTTATTACATATCATATACTATGTGTATGCTGCTCTTAGCAAACAACTCACACACACACTTAAGAAAAGCTTCCATATATAATTTAGCTATAATTAATATGTCTGTGTACAAACAACACAGTCTAATAGATGAAATTCACAAATCAATTATTTTTGGTACTAACACTCATATTTATATACATCACAGCCTTTCATAGAGATACAGATAGCCAAGATTTTTAGGTGGGTTTTCTGAGAGAGCAACCTGCAAAGGAATACATAGTATTAAAATAGAATGAATATGAATTACATGAAAAACAGAAATAAACTTGATTGCATGGAACACTGTGATTTTAGCAACTTCTTCGTTCTTTAAATCTGAAAAAGTAGCCAAAACGATCTGGAGTCAAAAATGTGATTGCAACTGCTTATATATAATAACTACAAAGGGTTATGTTAACATTGATACATGTGAATGCATAATATTTTGCACTGCTTTGGTATACTTCCATTTCAAGGTCTATTATGTTAAAGTACTAATTACTAGGATATTACTATTATAACTGGACTTACTTTATTGTCGTTAAAGATAACCCAGCGGCCTTCGTGCATCACATGGCACACATAATGGCCCACCATCGTCGATGTGCCCATATGTGAGATAAACGCAATCAGCCTGTACTCTGTAAACAAAATAAGCACTCATAATATGCTACTATATTATGTTTATAAAAACAACTTATCATTTGCTAACTAGCATTACACATATTATGGGGTTTAAATTACTTTAGAAAAGTGGTAATTCAATGTAGGATTTTTTTGGCATTCAAATTAAATAACTAGAAAGAGATACAACAATACAGAATAAATACAGCGGCCTTGGTCCGGTCGTTCGTGAACTTAGCCGGGAGTCGCAGTTTTGATTCCCACCCAGAATAAATATTTGTGTGATGAGCAGAACTTATGAGATGCATGTTTTGTTTGAGTAAAAAAATTATATACTATATACATTTTTAGATGTATGTCTGGTTTGTCAGCCGTGTGGTTACAATAACACAAAGTCTATTGAGGCACAAAGAGATCCGATGGCCGTCGGTAAGGAATCACTGGAGTGCAGCAGAGCCGGCGGCGGCGGGACTCACTCTCGGGCCCGTCGCGGCAGCCGAGCGTGCGGTCGCGCGGCGCGGGCGCGGCCGGCGCGGCGGGCGCGTCCAGCTCGTCGGCGCGGCTGAAGATCCAGTCCAGCGCGCGCGCCACGTCGCCGGCGGTGGCGCGCAGCGCGCGGGCCGCCTGCGCGCGCGTGAAGCCCATGCTCGTGATCTGCTCCACGCTCGCCTCGTCCACCGCCACCTCCGAATCTGAACAATTTAGCTCCACCTTAACACTATTCATCGGGGATGCTACAATTAAAATAGAACATTTTCTAAAAATTGGTTTTCTACTTGTTAATTACAATGACGAAGAAAACTTTACAAACATAACAAAGTTATCTTGACAATTCCATTTAATTCAAAATTTAGAATGATATTAACGAACAATAGCAACTACTTTATTCCTCTTATGTATTATGTAAATTATAATATAATGGAATGATTGTTAATAACGAGTATCGCTAATTAAATACTCTTTATAGTTCAGTGAACTAAAAATTCTTTACCCTCTGTTTTTGAGCCAGGCGGAGTGAAGGGGTTGGCAAAGTCCCAGTCGGTCATATGCTCCATGAGCCAATTGGAGGCTGCCTCCATGCCTGTATTGTTTGTGTAGTACAATGCTCTCTTGCATGCTTCTAGGGGGAATCCCATATCCAGCTGTCAAATAATCACATTTAAGTTTCCATTGATTATCTTACACATATAACACACTAGCATTTATTGGAGATAAGAGGATCATTTTGAATAGGGAGCATGGACAGGTTTGGCAAGGTCAGTGATCATACAGTGGAACCTCGATAACTCGAAAACTTCGAGAACTCGATACCTCTATAACTTGAATTTTTTTGGCGTCTCCCTTGAAGTTCGACTTATAGAAGTTCTACTGTATATGCCA
>DWDV01000386.1:0-17325 GCA_018245615.1 Mimoniades ocyalus | reverse complement strand
CAGGGAATGGCACTTAAATTTCAAATGACAACACTGCACAAGCCGCGACAACAGTAACGTAAACAACAATCCACCATTAGAGTTGTGGAAATTTTCCGGTTATTTTCGATTCACAACGATTGTTACGGTCGAGTCGGCCGTTCGAAGGGCCATAACTCGGCCCGCGAGCCGCGTCGGGTGGGGTCTATGGCCTATGACGGCGCGGAATGGTGTATTTGTGGTATATTTTACGATCTATATAATACGAAAGATTTATTGGGTGCGTCGCAATTAGCGCGTTCGGATACACGCACAATCGAATCACCTATACATTCGAGGGATACATATCTAAACGAGTTACATTCGCGCTAATGAGACAATTACACCCGCTGCGTAAGCCCTGTGCTTAGAGATACCAATGTATTTGTAATGCAATTCGTCTTACATTTCACCCCGCAGCGGTATCGCTAAGTAAAGTCGATGTTTATCTGTCATAAATTAGTATAAATATGGCGCTGGGTGCGAGTGCGCCGGCGCCGCGAGCGCGCGTAAATCACTGAGAACCGCTTATTAAGTTGTTACGCCGGCCATGTTGGGGCCCACGCGCGCCCGCTCCGCGCGATATGTCCACGCCCTTATGTTTGTGCTAGCTCACAATCTTGTATTCCTTGTTATATTACAATGCTATCTTTATTTATTTCCCTTTGTAACAATTTGTTATCCCTGTCGGCTGGCAATTAAGACAATTTCCAAGTACCACATAATAATATGATCACTTAAATTGTAATTCCTATTGTAGCTATAATTGTGTTGATTTCAGAACTTATTAATTTTGTTTGTAATATGTAAACGTAGTTAAGGATAGAATGAAAAAATTAAGACAAAGGTGTAACTGAACGAAGAAGGAAAAGTTCGTAAGAGAACCTGTACATCTTAGATTTCTCTAAATTTTTTCTGAAGCGTGTGGAGTTTGCCAACTCCTACTTGGCCAGACTGGCAAACTATGGCCATCCCCCGTATCATTGTAAGAGGATAGTAGTTTCCAAAAGGGGAATAATAATGACAATTATGCAAAATTATACTCTAACAATAATATATTATTTTATATATGCAAGTCGTTTTCAATTTGAACAGCTAGGTGTGTTAAAAAGCATTCCAATGGCCGTCTATCGATATCATTAAGCATTTACTCGTACGATCTGTTGCGTCATAAAAGAATAGGAGAGGTAATAAGTCACTCAGCGGTATAGTCTTGTTACGTGCATACTCCGTGGGATGGTACTTGTGTCATTAAATTTAGTCACACAATGTATTTGTTACACAATAACGAATCTTTTGTAATCGGGCGAAAAATAAAATATAATATTTCATAGTTTTTGTTACTAAAGTTTTGATAACATTTAAACTTGTGTTTATTTGCAGTATTCATTTTACTACACAATCTACTTTAATACGTATTTATGTGGTTTTCTAAAAAATAACATCACGCCTGTAATCCCCGAATATGTAGGCAGAGGAATGTAGAACACTCCCACGTTTCACCAGTTACTTTTACGTTCCACGATGGAATAGGTGGTGAGCCTATTGCCATATACCATTTTGTAATTGCTACATTTTTACGTTATTGACGTAAAAAACTTTTATATAGTGATTACAATATGTATTTTAGTTGTTATTTTCAGTTTTTGACGCGCGTACACTGGTTTAAAATTAGTTGCGATTGCTTATTAAAATATAGGTTCTGCAAAATATCGTGAAAATAAAGATAAGATAAGTATGTGTGTCTGTCTCAGTCCCGACGGGCGAATAAACTTTGCCAAATTTACTGTTGTTCCAATTTCTTCGGAGAGTTCCGATGTGTGTATGCTCACAAAATGCTGAGTTGTGTGGGACGGAAACCCTGTCTCATAATAATACTTTCAAATTACTTTTTTAAAAGTTATTACATATTTCATACATTTTTTGCTTGTTTTTTGGAATTCAAAAGTTCTTTGGCACCTTATTGTGCGTGTATAAGATAATAAGAATAAGTTCCAATAAATTGTAACACTCAGGAACTCAAAAAAAATTTCATTTCATTATAGATCTCTGACACCTTAAATCTGAATAAATATAGTTTAGTCTTCCTAGAATATCTATACGCGCAGACTAAGCGTTATAATGTTATAAAAATAATTTTATGTTAGAAAACTATTTGTACAATTACAAATTACGCCTTTAGAAATTACGTATAATAATACTATCTTCAGACAATTCTGACAAGACCTTTTTTTGTACCGCGTTTTGTGGGATTTTTACCTTACTGAAACCTCCTTGGTGGCTTTCTTCTGCGCTAATAGGAGGACTCTGGGATCACCCGCGGAACGCACTGGTGCCCTCCTGGCGCCTCCTGGCGCAACGCCCGTCCGGACGCTACACCAAGAAGAGACTATGTCTCCTCCTGCTACTGCGGATTCGTATAACAATGTGTGGCTTCACACATCATTGTCCTTCTCAGGATCCACTGCAATCGGTCGCGTCCCCGGAAGTCACCTTTTATGACATGCAGGATATAATTATATGTATTTAATACAAATGTGGGAGTGTTCTACATTCCTCTGCTTATCTCTTGGGGGATGACGGGCGTGATGTTACATTTTAATATAAATTGACTAATTCACAGGCAGTTATGCACGCAGAGGTAAGGAAATTTAGAATATCATTCTCTGCGGCAATACTCTGTATTGCATACAGAGCATGTACTATACAGTATAGCATGCACGCTAAAGTAAGTGGTTAATTCATATTCAAAAACTGGGATGTGTACAGTTACTACGAGGTAGATAGGGTACTTGCTTATGCATTGTAATTTAGAGCATAGCAGTGTCTAACATTTATATCCAGGCATACAACTCTATTCTTTTTTGTTAATAAGCTCTAACTAAAATCGCGGTGTGGTCAAAACGTGTTAGTTGGTAGTAGTATTCTAAATGATGCTTCACGCTGTTGACAATCTTCACAAATATTATCTGTAATTAGAAAAATAATAAAGGTAGCTTATTGGTTCACATTTCAGTTTACCTCTTCTGGTTGTTGTATATACGCAAGGAACGTTCACTACACGCGTTTTAAGATTAAACTGGCTACAAGGGTAAGAAAAATGTCTTGACGTAGCATACTCGTTTCATAATGTTCCCTAAGGCACATGAATTCTGCCAACTCGTACTTGGCCTGTATGCTAGTTTATGATCTTAACCCTTTTCCACTAACAGGACTCCTGTGTCCAACAGTTGAACAATAAAAGAGTAATGGTAACAACAAAAATATTCTCATATTAAACATGAGATAAAACATTTTTCTTGAAAATAATATGTAATAATTTCTATACAGTCTAGGCAACACTACTCTGAAATCCTCTGTGTTCTAAAATACAAAAACATTTTCTATAAACTTTCTTAATAGCCGGTTCCTCGAGCATTATTTGAAATTAGCGGCCCGCCTCGGCTCCGCACAGGTATTTAAAAAAAATTAAAAAATTATAAATTTTGACCCACACCCTTTTTTGCGTCGAGGATTACGAAGAAAGAGTATATTATGACTCAGGATTCTAATGGTGAAAGAATTTTTCAAATCGGTCCACTAGTGTCAAGCCTGTTCAATGTAAACAAACAATCAAATCTTTCCTCTTCATAATAAATTATAGTATAGATTAATTTTGTTATACTCGTATGTACCTATTGTACGATATTTACTTTTTATATTTAGTATTTTGATCATTGTCATATGATTATCAGCCTGTTGAAGCCCATATCTGGACATTGGCCTAGGGATTCATGCCCATTTTATTTGATATAGATATTATGGGTATATTATATGCTGTAAATATATTTTTCAATGATATATTTTGTAATTATTACAAGTCTTGTTGCTGTACCCATTGAGTTGATTAGAAGAGAATCTTAAATAAGTCCGCCCTTGTAAGTTTGGGTACGATTGTTTTCACTTTATCGGGTTTTATCATGCCGACCCTGATATTTGTAACTGACATTATTGGAAGAGTTTTTTCATTGTTCTTTCATATGAAATAGATTTTGCATGATGTGATGTTTATTTCATACTGAAATGTTCGTCGCTGTGATGGGTTTGCGGATATTGAACAATGCTTGTTCGGAATTTGTGTGAGCGAATGTTAGTGAAAATATGTCACGAACGTATTTCTACGTCTGTATTCAGATGTGCGCAAAGTGTTTAATCTAATTATCATAACATAACAGTGATGGAAACTTTTTGTAAATTACTTTAAATTAGGGCTTAATATGGTATGTAATTGATCATTATCTATAATGCCCAATCCTGGTCAGATGCAGTTAATTACATTTCGTTAGAAATGTTTTATATATGATTTAGGTCGAGAAGCTCTATTCTTCCCAACGAGATAATGGAAGTTTTACCTACGAGTAACTCATTTCAAATTTGAGGAATTCAGAATATTATTAAAATAGTCCTTCGTAAAATATATATATGTACCTACTTACATAAGAAAAACAGAGTAATTTTCTAATGTAAATAAACTTGCAAAAAAAAAGAAAATTATAGTTAAAAAAAGAATTTGCAATCCGGGCATGTAATAAAAATATTACAGTCGGCTGCATTCTAAGGCCCACAAAAATACGGTAGCTTCACAGAACATATTTAAAATACTTATTGATCCTATATTGAGAGACTTTTCTAAGTTCTCGTGCTCATGTCTTATCCTAATCGCCATGGTAGTTTGATCTACTAAACATTTAACAGCTTTTAAAGTCTTCATTTCATTTTTCAACAAATGTCTACATTAATGTTATAAATCCAGAAAATCCACCAAAAACACAAACTTAAAAGATATTTAAATAAACCGGATATAAACGTAAACGTAACATCATGCCTGTAATCCCGCAAGAGGTAGGCAGAGGAATGTAGAATACTCCCACGTTTTACCAGTTACGTTTACGTCCCCCTATGGAATAGGTGGTGAGCCTATTGCCATATACCGGGCGCATATTCTGGCTCCGAACCACTACTAAACCGGATATCATTGGTCTTTAAACTCTTCAAACAGGAAGTTAGAGCCAGCCTGACCTTAATTTAAGGGACCATTTAAAAAAAAAATATTTATATTTATTAAATATTTTGGTTGATATACACAATATATTATGAATAATATTAATAGAAACTTTACCCAGAGAACTAAAGTAGGTACAAATCTTATTTACATAATTGTATCATTAAAATAAGTTTTTGCTATTTCTCGATATAAGTTAAAATGCAAGTGCTGTTAAGGTTTGGGACAAAGTACAGTCAAATACACTATTCAGGAAAAGCCATTGTAAGAGAAAATGTCTCATTGTTCTTTGAACCATTGTTGGCAGTCATTAAGCGCTAACTAATGGAGCTGAGTTGCATTGTCTTAATACTGTATCGACACAGTGGGACCAGTTGGATCCAGATCGTTTTAAGAGTATTGCAAGTTAAGTTTGATACAATTATTTTCTGCAACAAGTCATGTTATCTAAAACCTAAATAAAGGGGATGGGAGACGTGACAAGAAATTAAGGTTTTTTTTTATCAATACGTATGTACTTTTTTTGTTACGCTGCGTAATTCAAAACAGCAATGTTTAATAGAACTACATCAATT
This sequence comes from Mimoniades ocyalus, assembly GCA_018245615.1. Lineage (NCBI taxonomy): Eukaryota > Metazoa > Arthropoda > Insecta > Lepidoptera > Hesperiidae > Mimoniades > Mimoniades ocyalus. Next base: position 11,691 of record DWDV01000386.1, on the reverse strand, counting down.
ATCTGATATATTAAACTTTAAAAGCGTTTAATGCAATTATACTTACCTAATAATGCAGATATATACCCATGTTTTCCAGGAATTCATTCTAACTTTTTATTCCTGCAGTTAGCAAGTAGTCAATACAATATCAAAATTGTCCGGTAATCCAGACAACTTTGATATTTTATTGACTATTTCAACGGAATCATTTACGCCTTCTAGTTTTTTATGGATTTAAATAAAGTTTATGATCATTTAAATCGTATATTTTTTCATAATCCACGAATAAAAAAAATATTCTGAATAAAAATATAATAATCATTTAAACGATCAAGATACAGAATCATATACAGGATACAGAATCTAACCTATAAAACCCGAAATTAATTGTAAACACTCTGACTGCTGCCTGAAGGAATCTTCGGTCTCCTGATATTTTCTTTATATTTTTTTATCATAAACAACATCACGCCTGTAATCTCTGAAGAGGTATGCAGAGGAGTGTAGTACATGCCCACGTTCAACCACTTACTTTTAAGTTCCATTATGGAATAGATGGTGAGCCTATTGCCATGTACCGGGCACATCACCGGAATCTGAGCCATAACTAGAAAATCTAAATAGAAAAATTTAGTAGTGCCCGACACGTAATTTGAACCCAGAACCTCCCGATGGGTAGTCGCGCTTCCCACCAACGCAAACAACGAGGCAGTCAATCAGAGTTTATTATATTCATTTTAAGTTCAAATAAATGAAAAAAAATACACAAGAACTTTTAAACAGCGATATCCTCTGACAACAATTGATGTTAGTAAATAGTTGTCCTATCAAAATGTTGTAAAAATAGCCAGTGAATATGGTAGAAGTGTCGTAAAATTCACCAGGTGAATACTACAGAAGCTTCGTTATACAACGGGAATCTAAATTATCATAAATTATTGACAATTATCAACTTAATAGAGAACAAGTGAACTACATTAGGCAAAAAACAATTGCAATATATGCAAATTGGATTGTGGAGCCATGTTAAAATAATGTAGGATGACAACGATGTAGGCATTTGAAGTAACACGTTTGAAGTAACATGTTTACTTATGTCCAACTAACTCCGATGGTGTGGATATCTTATATGGTTGGACAATTCAAGATTGCCCATGGCGGTTTTTTACTTCGAACTCCGAACTCGGCCGTAGAAAGAGTAAGTCAGGTCAATACTTCTGATATAAGGCTGTTCTAATACATCACCCAAAAGAACTCGCGCAAAAGAGATCGGAACGCCAACGAGCCATTAGTTCGGGCACAAAACTCTTTGAATACAACCGCCTGAAAGATCACAATATCAAACGCCGACTTCGGAAGATCCGTCCAAAGCCGTTGTATGTATAACGATAAAGACGGAGAGATATGTTGCACATCGTGTAACCGATTATTTAAGAGCAAATTTGGCTTTGCGAGTCATATCAGAGGGCACGCCAGGCGCACTGACAGTGGGTCGTCGTGGACGAATACGTATTGGAGTAGACATCATCATAAAATGTCGGATATCCCATTATTATGTTACGGATATAAATCGCGATTTTTCCATTAACCTCAAGGAAACCATAAAAATTACCAACTTACCAACTTACACCAACCAACAAATTACCAACGAAGCAATTATTAAAGTAACTTCTTTTTGAAGGGAAGTCAACGTGCTGGGTGTTACAAGTTCTTGAAAGTTGGAAGTAAAACAATAAAGGTTTGGAAACTGAAGTCCTAGGTAGTCTCTTTGGTGTAGCAATTTTTTCGCAACATTTTTAATTTACAAGGAAAAGCCAGATTTTTATTTACGTGATACCTCATTGCGCAGATAACAAGCTTTTGCAAATCAGGGTGTTTCAAAATGCTTAATATTTGTTCACTGTTATGAACATGTTATTTTGATGGAGGCGAGGATTTTAGTTATGGCGATGCACTTGATTTATGTATTTTGGTGATGCCCATTTTTATCAAGATGGATGTTTTAGTTTTACTGCTTTATAATGGGACTTGGCGAGTTTGCAATGTTGCTGCTGCTGCACATTATTGGTTTAGTTGTGTCTAATAGTTTGCCCGGTAATTTCTGTCTGCCAATTCTTGTATTTCTCTGTCGGAATTCTATTTTTAGTAAAAAAAATGACGTAGTCATATTCAGAGCTGGTTTATAAAAATGAGTTTCTGTAGCCCGAGAACAGAATACAAGATACGATATCTCCTGCCTGTCATAAGAGGCGATTAAAAGGAAGCTTCCAGGGTTGCGAGCGGCGAGAGTGGGAGTTCGAACTGTTCGGCTAACAATACCCAGAGGGGCGATAGTATGTGTAGATGCATACTGGCGATGGAACCGGAGGATGTGAGATGGGGCGGCATGTTTATTACGGGAATAGACCGGCAGGGGCGTCGCGCTAGAAGGGCTACCGAGCGTACGCTGGATATCCCGGAATCCTCCTCCGATTAGAGCACAATAAGGTCACCGAGGGGGAAAAGTCCCACATAGGCTGATATCTCTCCCAGGATAGCAGAATACGTTTTGAAGGTTTGCCCTCCGAGAAAAAATTAACAATATTTATTTTTCAAGCGTCTAAACATTGTAAGCCATGTATTAATGTGTCATAAAAAAATACTTTACTCGAATGAACAGAGGAATATTTATAACAATAAATTGCATTTTCACTAATACCTTGAAGAAAACTTATTCCGTGAGTTTAGCAGTGTTTCTAAGAGGTTTCAACATACCTAGATATATTTTAACGAAACTATCGCGTGGTGCTAACGGACGGTAATAATTTACTGCGCGAGAATGAGACTTAAAAGCTTTTCTTGTTGAAAACCTTGTGGAGAAGCGTTCGTTTTTACGTAGGCGAGTATTTATCTGGTAAAAAACAGATGTCAAACTTTTATTTAATTTAATAATTGTATTTAATAAATGAAGCAGTGATAGCCTAGTGGTTTGAAATTCGACCTCTCACACCGGGAGACCGGGTTCAAATCCTAGCGCGCACCTCTTAAAAATGTGCGTTTTAAGTTTAAATATCAGTTGCTATAATTGTGAAGGAAAACATCGCGAGGAAACCTGCACATCTTAGAGTTCATTAAAAAAAATGTTCTCTAAGGCGTGTGAAGTCTATATGAAATGATGGGTTTTGGTGTTATTGAAGATTAAAAAGTATCTTTAAAATATTTTAATGAGAAAAAAAACAAGTTAATAAGTTACTTATTAAAGTGTATTTAGTAAATATCAAATGTATTTCTAATAACTATTTATTTGGAAAGAAACTTATAATCGGACTACCACTCAACCGAGGTTTTGGTGCAATTAGAATTTTAAATGCTATAATTTGACTACCTCGTTGGTCGTGTTGGTTGCAAGCACGACTGCTAATAAATATGTCCTGGGTTCGTATCCCGGGTTGGGCACAACTGGATTTTTCTAAATTAGATTTTCGGTTGTGGCTTGGAGTCTGTAAAGGTGCCCGGTGAATGGCAATAGGCTCACCACGTATTCCATAGTAAACGTAACTGGTAAAACGTGGAAGTGTTCCTACTACATTCCTCTGCCTACCTCTTCGGGGATTCTCTCTCTATCTCTCTCTCTCTCTCTCTCTCTCTCTCTCCACTTAATAATTAAATAACATCCGTTAAGAGTTTTATGGTTACATAGCATACATTTACCTCATTAGAATGATATCTTGCTAAATTTATACGAATAAATTTAAAAATGTTAGATACAACAACGTAACAGTTTATGCGGATAAGTATCGTCATCGTTACTATCATATCATCCTATATAGTTCTAGTGCTAGACCTTTATATAAGCCTGCAAGGCCTTTCTGAAGGTGCGTTGGAATACTTGGTCCTTACTTGATCTTATCCAGCCTTTATCACTCACCTTTATTAAGGTCATCGGTACAAAGGGTTAGAGGGCGCCGCAAAGCCTATTTAATTATTCAAGTCAAGAGTGAATAGGCACTTTCTAGGCAAGCGTGCTATATCCTGAGCTGTATCACATTTTTCATTCGGTGGGTTTGCAGTCAACTAGGTACTAAATAAATACCAACCGATTCGTGATTTTCACTCCAAAACTCGTCTGGCCTAATAGGCATCCGTTCTGCGTTATATGACCAACTCACTGCCCCTTCAACATGCTAACTCTTTGAGCTATACGAACACAATTTACCTTTTAGTTATTTTTAATTTAAAATATTAATGTACGTACATACATACATACGTGTTCTAATAATTAAATTGTTGTACTCGTATTACTACAGACATTCTGCCTCTTTATGACCATCCACTTGCGTAAACAGGAAAATATTATATTGCAGTTGCGTAAACAGGAAATAATAAATTACAGTTGCCTAAAAAGCGAAATAATACATACATTTATTTTCCTTTTATTATAGAAAAATAATTAGGTAATATCAGTTACTACATGTCAATTTAATGAGAGTAAAGACTGCGCAGATAATAACTAGTGATATCTACGATGTTTGTAATATTAATGATTAATAAACATCACTAATTCAATTTGATTATACCACGTTTGATGAACGTAATAAAGAAAATGGAACAGTTTATTGTCATTCTGATAAGTCCCTTATCTTGGGCAGGATCGAAAGTAAGTAAGAAAGTCGAGCTGACCCCAGGGAGCCGGTCGTCCGTCACGTAACACCTCTGTGCTAGTCCACTATGCTCCTAAGCTGGACAGTAATTTAATAACGTGATTTTTCGCCAATATACCGACCAACTAATATAAGTATTCGATCATGTTTTCGATATTATACCTTTTGAGAACTAATGTGTATAATAATATGTTCAATGAATGCAAACAATCGTTCGTTAGTTAAACATTATCACGGTGAAAACTTTATTTTCTTGTGTTTGATACTATGGGTTAATTGCACATGTACATAAACATAAAAACATAAGCTCACGCGTGTATTTCTCCGTCAAGGTAAATATATAGAGGAGCGTAGTACTCTCAGTTGTAACCATTAATATTATGTTACATCTCGTGTAATAGGAGGTGAGGTGAGTATTTGACTGCCTTGTTGGTCGTGTCAGTTGCGAGCGCAACATTCGATCGGGAGGTCCGTAGTTTAAATCCCGGTCCAGTACTGTTCGATGTTTCTTATTAGAAAATTTCTAGTTGTGGCTCGTAGCCTAGATATGGGCCCGGTGTATGGCAATAGACTCACCACCTATTCCATAGTGTACTGCACTCCTCTGCTTACTAACTACTACTGCTACTACTAATTACAGGCGCGATATTAGGAATCTATTGCTGTTCACCGGATACATATCCAAACTCCGTGATAATACTGAAATTTTTAAGTTAGAAGTACCTATTAATACTTAGTTCGAAGCGGTAATCGAACTCAGGTTCTCTTACTCAGCAGTCCCCCTTAATATGTATGTACAGATATAATAAAATTAACAAACAAGGAACTCCAAAAACATAATACACCGGACCTCCGGTAATCCGACAAACGTTTTGCAGTTCAGTGTCCAACTATCGAATTTGTCGGATTATGGAGTACTGCCTGAGACCCCCTATAGTCCAGAATTCTTTACAAAAGTATGCCTTGTAATCCGACAAATTACAGATCCAATGATAAGATTCTATATTTTATACATACTCTGAAGTACTCGTATAAATCATACATACTTCATTATATTAGATACCTACGTTATAAAATTACCTATAAATTCACACTAAGCGATCAAAAAACATAATACATTCGCGTCAAGAGTGGACAATAGTGGTGGCGTGTACAAGTTGTATCCTGTTCAATCATGCATTATATATATTAGCGAATATGGTCAAAAAAAAAACAATAATATAGACATGTCGGATTACAGAGGGCATCGGATTTGACAGGAGCCAAATTACGATACCGGAGGTCCGCTGTAATATATAAAACAAGATACAAACGTATTGCTTTAAAAGTGGTTATAAAATACCGAATCTTTAATATAATCCCCACTCTAATCGGAAACAAAATGTTGGGAAATTCTGAAGAACGAAAAAAAAGAATTGACGAAAAAGAATTACTAAAAGCGAATTACATAATGTAAGGATACTAAACACATATTGAGATTGGGTCGGGGTACATGTATGATTTATGCAGCATACAATATGTTCATTTCACGAGATCATGTTTAAAAATGTTGGATATACCAGCGTTATCCAAAATCGAAGGGTCAAGTTGGCATTTGGCTGTTTCCGACCGAATCATCACTTTACGAGTATTTCCCTACTTTATCAGATCAGGGTGAAAGAGTCGTGGATTTTTTCTTTTCTCAAAGTTTATTAGGTATTTTACTAATACCTACATCTTTTGTTAATTTCTTTATTACATAAAAAACAATTATTGACTTAATATCACAACTGTAATCCCCGAAGATGTAGGCAGAAGAGTCCGGTACACTCCCATGTTTCGGTGATTAGGTTTTAGTTCCACTATTGAATAGGGGGTGAGCCTGTTGCCGTACGTCGGCTACAAATCCAGACTCTGATTCACTAGTAGGAGTATCAAGCTGAAGAACCTTTAGTATCGGACAAGGGGATCGAACCCAGAACAGTACAATCAGTAGTAGTCGTTCAATCAGTAATCGTACTTGCAACTCCTCGACCAACGAGGCATTCCAGTCGTGTATTATACACGATGATAATATAATTTATCCTTCAAGCGTTTTCCTTAAACCATACATAAGGTGATATCTAGACAAATTTTCTAAAGGAGAATTGGGTGACGTAAACAATAACATTTTAATAAGGAATATTGCTTAAGTGCTTAATAGAAAATTAAACATACAGCATTTTCGCATATTTATTATTTTGAATAACATGATATTTATATAGTATTAGTTTAGAACAACTAACTCTGCAATAAAAATCACATATATGTTATAAGTACGTATACAATAGTCCCTGTAGCTCGAGACCAGAATACGAGCTACGGTGCCTACTGCTTGTCGTAAGAGATGCTAAAATGACACTTCCGGGGTAACGAGCGGTAAGAGTGGGAGCTCGAATCACTCAGCCAGCGATCCTGTGAAGAACGACGAAATGTGTGTCATACCACCACATACCGTCCTGAGAATCGGTAGGCATGGGAGGACACATCATGTGTCTCTCCGTTGTAGGGCCCGAAAGGGACCGTAGGAGGGCACCGGTGCATTCCATCAGAGATCCTGGAGTCTTCTTATTGGCGCAGTGGACGATTACGGAAGGAGTAGTTCAGTAAAAATCCCTCATAATTAGGTGTTTCCCAAAGGGGTAAAAACCTTTGAAAAACTTTTCAAAGGTTGACGAAGGTTGTTGAAAGTCAGGTGACCCAAAAACCCAAAAACCAAATTCTGTTTTATTTTTCTCGGCATTACTGACATTCGCGCATCATTTTCTTAAAGTCGTAAATAGCTTATTAGTCCTCATTAGCTCATTAGTCTTTACATAACTCCTCTTTAGTTTGCTCATATGCTTAATCCTTTCAAGTTAATTCAACGTTAAGGCTGATGATAACAAAATACCATTCCTTGTGTTTATTAACTTCCACTGCGGCGGGTAGATAATTTGATACTTGTTGGCTCGCTGCCATCTTCATAGCGTATTCCACTCAGACGTTTCTCGATTCCTTAGTTGTTCCAAAGTAATTGTAACGATTTGTAAGTGGGGGGTGGAGAAAAATTCCGGTATCACTGGCTACTTCTTACGTATTGGTCGGATAGCAATATTCTTTTTATGGTGATTAGTATTCTCGAAACTCCGGACTGCGGCTCCCTGTGAACAGCTTTTTTACGTTGTTCTACCAGTCTGCCCTAACTTCTAAACTTTCCATGGAGTAGGGTTCTGACTTCGGTATATGGCGATTCCATCGCCTAAGTTTTGTTCTTGGGATCTCTTTTATGTCACCAGAATCGGTGCCGGGCACGTGACCGAAGTACCTATTAATATTTAAGTATCAGTTATACGTATAGGAATAATGTGATAAATATAATGCTCTAGTTTCACAAAAAAAACAAGTATGAAAAAAGGTAAGATAAACGCAGCAGTCTCCATACATTTATATGAACCAGATTAAATTTTCTCCGGAACAAAGCAAAGACATATCGGGTGTTCGTCGGGACGCGCTGTTCCGTAGGGACTCAACGTTAGAGATTACATGCGTGTTCTGCGAGATTTCAAACATCCATTTCAGTTGAACTTTCTGTGAATAGTTTACTGAAAATACTTCATCGTTTTACATTTAAACTACCGCTCGGAACGCTTCTCTGATAACAACTAGCAGGAAATAAAATAGGTACTGCTTTACTTCGGTAGTGAGAAAAGCGAATTAAGTACCCAACCCTCATCTGTCATTAATCAGCCGAATGTCTTTAAAACAGTGCAAACCCCTTCGAAAAAGCTTAAGGGTTGTTATCTAAAGACAATAAGCGAGGCACGAAAAACTCAGCGCGCGCTTTGATGTAAGAAAACGGTCGTAAAATCTGCCACTAAAATTCACCGCTTTTTCTCAAAGATTTCACCGCACTCGACGTTGCTTAGCATTTTATTTGAAATATATCCAGAGATAATCAAATTATAAAACAAAGCAAAATGTTTACAAATATTTTAGCACCCAAATGAATTACGGCTACGAGATATTTAATACCCTGAAGCTATGAGTGTTTTATAAGAATTGAGAAGTGTAAATTATATTCTGAGATATTTGAGATGTTTAATAAATGATTTATTATTTTATATCTAGATATGTACTTAGATCTCAATGAATGTTTTGTACTCCTGGCCACTTAAATATATTTGAAGATCGAATATTCAATTTATAAAAAACATAGGTATTAATTCATGTTGTTCATTAAAGACGTTCATGTTGTTCATTAAAAATTGAAACACTGCCGTAAAGCAACCATTTTAAAAGTACTTCTTTAGAGAAACGTGATGAAATACATACTGCTGTAAGTTCTACTACTCGTAATATAGCAGTAGGGTGGAGGCAGTAAACGTATTGTAACCAGCTACCTGGATAAGTTAATTGATTGCCATGTTGTAAGTTTTTTTTTTCTATGAAGTTCCATGTGAGATTATAAAAGGTCATCAAATATAATACAAATAGATTAATCTACCAACGAATATCCAATAACAAAAGAAACAAGTGTGTTCAAGTATCTTCGTGGACAATGAAAGAGTTGACAATTATGATGAAGTTAACGGTGTTGTCTAATATTATACATTATCGTGGCAATATCTCTTTACATAGTCGTCAGCTTAAATCTCTAGTTCGTTCTCAATTCCAATTGAAATAATCCTTTTCCTGGTTGTCTGAAGTATTGTATCACTTCTCGCTACTCCTACTTGCCTCACTGATTCCTCTTTAACTTTCATGCTTTTTATTTCGTTCACATTCCCAGTTTGAAACGCGATTGCATATGAAATGAAAATGTATTGTTTTTTTGATGAAAATAGCAATGTAGTCACCGTTCATACCATATTTTGCTATTTATACTGAATTTATACATTACATTTCTGTGCTTTTCAATAAAACAAGTTTAAAATATTTTGATATTTTCATTCGTAATTATAGCGACACAACCAATCAATGTCAATGTTGAGTATAACTGTTGGTTCAGAGATGTACTCAAACGGTTATTGTACAGGTTATGTTTCATTGTCGAACACGAGGCTTCTCTCAGAACGAAAAAGGTTGAGGCGATAATTTGCCATGCGGCCAGACGCCAGTCGCCCAAAACAGTTGTTTACAAAATGTAAATATGGAGCTACAGCGCCGTCTGTCACGAATTTTTTTCCTGAGAAGAGTTTTTTCGGGGGCGTTTCAATAAGGGCGTCATGATTGACGTTTCACTTAAGAGCTGGGTCGATCTAGATGCTTTTTCGGATAGGATCGTCACTTTGATCGATGACTGTACCTGACGCGTTGTTTGTACGAGTTTGCTTGATGTCGGTTTTTATCGTTACATTATTGCACGCTCCATAGTAAGAGCTGACTGATTGACAGCAGCAATTGGGGTCTGAAACGATTATAGATCTTTGATTATAGAATTTTGATACAGCGAGAATATTTGTACTGTATGAAAGAGCACATTTTTTATGTAAATAACGTAAAAACGTGCAATCAAGCTGTAATCCTGAAAAAGTAGAGGCAGAGGAATGTAGTACACTCCCACGTTTCACCAGTTACGTTTATGTCCCATCAGCTAATAGGTGCTGAACCTATTGCCACACACCGACCAGAAATCCAGACACGGAACCATTACTACAAATTCCAAATTAGAAAAATCCTACAGTACCCGTCCCGGAATTTGAGCCCAAGATCCTCTCGATCCACAGTCGCGCTTGCAACCACTTGACCAAGAAGCGGTCATTTATACATTCTATATCATTTATACAATAAAATATACATTAATAATAATAACGTATATATGTAGCTTATCAACTATGTAGTAACCTAGCTATGTAATTACCAGAGCATAGCCTGCTTAGTTTGAAATCAGATGGCCTTGTGTAGTTAACCCAAGGTATTATTACTATTAGACTGATCACGATAAAGAATTTTAATTTATACAGACAATAAAATAACTCAAAAGGTAAACAATTTCTGACTTATTTGTTTGACTTATTTGTTTTTTGTTTTTTTTATATTTAGCTTAGAAAACAGGCACACGGGACAACCGGTGGTAGATTATCAACATCGCCTATGAACATTTGCAACACCCGAGGAGCAGCCAATACTTTGCAGGCTTTGCAAGAAAACTCTTTGCGCTTTTCTTTACGGAAACCCTGTTATGATACTCCGCGATAATTGCACATGAAAGCTCTTTAAACATTTTACACATGCGTGGAAAACGAGCATGCAAACTGGCTTGTGGAGGAAATGGTAGCAAACGCTATTTTATTATAATTCACAAGAATGTTTTTGCATCTAGTGAATTATTTATCTATCTATACACATTAATTAGTATTCATGCACACACACACACAAACATACGTAAACACAACCATGCGCACGAACACATATGAATGAATATACTCACACATGCGCACACGTACATTATATGCATTTCAGTACATTTTCAGATAAAACATAATAATATATGCAAAGCAAATAGTTAAATTGTATCTCGGCGTTGGGAACCGTTCAATGAACCCTAGTGAAGAGGGTCTCGACAGATGGACTGTACGGGCTGAATTTATTCCCGTAGTTTACACAACACATGAGGTTGTTAATGCTTAATGATTTCAATATAATTGCCTAAAAACAAATACAGGAAGATCACATCGTCTCTGATACATGTTTAAAAGTTACCCGTTGTCCAATCGACGGAATAATCCAGAATTTACTAGAACCTTCTCGAAAATTATGTTAGAGATTTCAAAGAATTTTTTATACCAAGCTTAAACACAATTTGTGAATATACAAATATAAAGAAAATAAAGGAATCAATATGGTTCCGCATTGGAGCGAAGTAAGAATACACTCCTCGACACCATGCCCGGATACAGGATGTCGCAAATAGCGACTAAACCCAGCGTTGGCGGATCGCAGTAGGGCGCGGTCTCACTAAATGCCAGGGCTGCCTATGGGCAGTAGCGTAACCCGTGCAAGAAGCTGTGCTCTGCGATCGCCAACCCGCTTGCCCAGCGTGGGGATTATGGGCAAAACCCCTCCAGGG
>DWDV01000385.1:0-17352 GCA_018245615.1 Mimoniades ocyalus | reverse complement strand
CATATAGACATCACACCTGTAACTCCCACGTCTCACCAGTTACGTTTACGTCCCACTATGGAATAAGTGGTGAGCCTATTGCCATGCACCGCGCACGTTTCCAGACTCCGAGCAACTACTAGAAAATCTAAATTAGAAAAATCCAATATTCCAATCAACCTGGGATTGGAACCCAGGACCTTCCAATCGAGGTAGTATGATTATTCACATTTTTGTAATACGATTTCCCTGTTGTCCGCTGTTGCTCTTATAGACGTCATTGCGCCCCGTTCTCCCCTTTTTAATGGTGAACTAGTCCTTTTACCGATTACTTTGACAATAAATGAAACGGAATAAAGAACTATAGAATTATCAAAGTATTTCGATTGATGTAAAAGCCTGATCCCAGCAGTAACATACGTCTAAAACAAATAAGTACAATAAGTAAAATAATTTTCTTGTCGAAGATCGGTGGATTGAATGTAAAATAAAAGATCTTAGTGGATTATTCCGCAAAAAATGGCAATTTTCTGTCGGAGTGGAAGGATTTCAGAAAATCACTCGGTTAAGCCGCATAAGCCGCGGAGAGGGGAGACTGTGAGCTGAATGTCACTTTCGTTCGTAAATACTTTTACAAACTTATCTCGTAACGATTTTGCTGTGTGACACCTAGTATCTTGTCAGATAGAAATGAAAATATCCATTAAGAATGAAACAAAGATTTATAAGTACATTGATACTTATATAAAATAACATCACGCTTGTATTTCCTTCAAGTAGTTCGCAGAGGAGAATCCTACCCATTTTAAACAATTACACGTCCTATGTAACGGGGGATTAGCTTATTGCCACACACGGAGCTCAAATCTTATATAATTATTATTCTGACATAACGACAGATCCCTTGCGGGACCTTATATAATTATCATTATATACGATCTATGTACATATTAATAATACCTAATATAAATATTCTTTATTCATGACGATGGCAATATCAGAATGTCTTCTGGAAACATTGGTCCTGCAATCTGAGACAGCGGTGTATATCAATTTTTATTGTCGATTAACTGATTTTACGCGACCACTGTACCGAATACACTTACTAGGGGTTGAAGCATTATTACGAAATAGATTAACGTACTATCACGCCTGTAATCCCCGAGGAGGTAGGCAGAGGAACTCTTTTCACCAACTACGTGTACGTCCCACAGTGGAATAGTGGATGAGTCTCTTGTCATACACCGGACACAAGTCCAGACTTTAAGCCACGCTAGGAATTCAAGTTTAAAAAAATTCAATAATACCCGACCTGGATTTGAACCCAGGATATTTCGATCGGCAGTCGCGCTTGTAACTACTCAACTACGGAGGCAGTCATCTATTTCTACCTCATTATCAAATACGAAATAGGCTTCCAAACAGATTTGTATTATATCGATCGTTATATATTTGGAATGTTATATATTTTCAAACACTTGTATTAGATTCTAAAGGTTGATTAATAAAATTGATTTCTATTTAGTGCTCAAGTCTTCCGCGTTTGTCAGTCTAACGCAGTAATAATTATGATTTATGTGCTTGAAAATGAATTCGACCTACATAAAAAAATCGTGTCACCTCCAATTAAGACCTAAGTGGGTCAGTTTTAAGAAAAAAATTATACCCCGAGACCTTAAAGATTTTTCTTGACGTACACAAAGAAACGCAACACAATGGTCTTTATTGTGTTAAAAAATATCTTGACAATGATCAAAGTTACGATGAAAGATGCGCAAAAATTTTTTTCCTTAACAGTTTCCGTTTTCTTTGTTGAGATAATGGAAGTGGAATTAAAAAAATATAATTAGTTATTTGTTTGATTTAGTCATCAATCGGTCAAGAACTAGATATTGTAATCAGATTCGTATTTTTTTTGTAACTTCGCCAATATTTCAGCAAAGAAGTAAGCTGAGAAGTGTAGTACTGTCCCACGATTTACCAGTGATGTTATACGAGTATGTTCCACCATGACCCTATTGCTATATACCGGACAGAAATCCAATTTGACTGCCTCATTGGTTGTGTTGATTGCAAGCGCGACTGTCGATCGGGAGGTCCTGGGTTCAAATCACGGGTCGAGCACTTCTGGATTTTCTAATTTAGATTTTTTAGTAGTGACTCGGAATCTGGAAATGTGCCCGGTGCATGGCAATAGGTTCACCACCCATTCCATAGTGGAACGTAAACTTAACTGGTGAAACGTGGGAGTGTATTACACTCCTCTGCCTACCTCTTTGGGGATTACAGGCGTAATGTTATAGATCTAAATTCCAATAGAAGTTCTAGTTAGAAACATCTAACAGTACTGCAACCGGGATTTGAACCAAGAATCTTTTGATAGGCTGTTGCGTTCACAACCACTCTATCAACGAGTCAGTAAACGTTTCATGCTGGAAATCAATTCTACTTGTTCTCTTTTTCTTCTTCCTTCTACTTTCTATTATCTTCTTTTTATTTTTATTATATATATATCTATCAAAAGTGAACCCACAATCAAGTCGAAAATGATTTAAAATGTTGTTTGTACTCAATAATTTCAATGTATGAATAAATTTATAACTTCGATTTACTCTATTTAGCTTATGTGAAACGAATAAGGTTGAAATTGTTTGAGCAGCTAGCCATTTTTCATCAATGATCTCGAATCTTCGAGAACATTATTCGGAAAGCCCTCAGCTGTCATAAGTTTGCGCTCGTCCGGGCGTCCCTTACGGGTACTCGAACATCGAAACTCGAAAGACCGTGAAACACTTCGATTGTTAAATGCAATTTATTCACAAATATCTTTGTGACTGGTCATTTTAGTATCTTAAAGATGCTTGGAAATAAAACGTCCTGTATTTTTGATCCTTCCTTTACATCGTTTTAATATTATAATACATATATTAGTACTAATACTTATTTCTATTCCACCACTCTAGTCACATCAAGCTCTTTATGGTGTAGGCAGAGAAAACCGAATGCTAAATATTTCTATCCTTATAGACTTGGCTTGTTTATTCGAAGTTCATCACTATGTATGAATGTATGCCTATTTAGAAGACTTCTGAGTTCTCCATTAGCCAGTATCTGACCATTTTGGTCAATCAGACATTTCTTGGTGTTGCTGTCAACGCTTAATGAAAACAACGTCAGGAAACTTGCACTGTTTGCTAACGTGCGTTTGGCCAGTGTGGCAAACTAAGGCCTTAATAACGTTCATTCTTACAGAGAAAACCATGATTACACGCATGAACATACATTTCTATTGGGTAACTTTAATTTTGTTCTATTTTTAATATTATTGTAACTTGTGATAACTGGGATTTAACGATTCGAATTTTGAGCAAATTAGTACATAAAAGTGTGTTTTAGTAAGTTTTGTTTTAACTATACGTTTAAAAACTGTATAATCTAGCTTTCCTTGAAGTATTAATATAAATTACACATACATATATATGTCTTATCTCATATAATTATATTATGTTAATGTTGATACGTTACGTAACTTATTATTGTGTTTCAAGGTGAAATAGCTTGTGCCGCGTGTGATTTAATATGTACAATATATTGGGATGTAATTAGAATTCCCAAGTATTCAGAGAATCAGATATATTCAAGTATATATGTACATATGTAACGTTCATTGTGACATAACTTGTGTGTTGCAATAGAAAAATATAATATCTCGCCTGTAATCAACGAAGAGGTAGTCAGAGAAGTGTAGTACACTCCCACGTTTCAATGTTTCACTATCGCCATATACCGGGCACATATTCAGACTCCGAGCCACTAGTAAAAAATCGATGTTAGAAAAAATCGTAGATCGATAGTTTGCTATCTTTTAAGTTATATTTATTGTAATGAAACAAACATTTCTTAGAATTTCACGTTCTGTAAGACAAATGTAGGAGGTTTAAATTTTAATGTCTTACAAGGTAGTATGACTATAAATATATGTATATAGAGGTCACTAATACACCATTTGATGCCCTGTTATAAGTTACATGCTTCAAGAAAGAAATTTCTTCGAGAAATAAGTTGTACTATCCTGTTTTGTGTACGCCAAAGCAAATGAAGATGAGATACATGAAATTTATAAATGTTTATAGGTACGTAAACGTGAAACAACATAATATTAAAGTCCCCAAAATACTTTATAAGCAGAAAATTTGTTGCCAAGTATTTGTATTGTGTTGCTAACAGTCTTTCATTGTCTCAATTGGTACGAAGATTAATTTCCTGAGCTCCCAGAATCGCTGTGTGGATACCCGTGTTGATATAAATTTAGTATGGAAGTGACATTTATATTAAACTTATGAAATCCTCCAAGGAGAATAAACTTTTAAACAAACAGCCTGTTCAGTATTACCGTAAGATTTTAAGTCAATGTTATATTATCATCTGATAGAATACAGAGAACTGGTGATAAATGAACAGTTATTGATTGAAATACTGAACAATTTATTTGCTAAACATGGATAAATTATGTCCCAACATATTTCGCCGCTTGAACTCGTGATTTGATATGATTTTTTTAACAATTTTGAATTGATCTCGGAAAATTTAAATAATATATCATATAAAAACACATGACAGGTTGTATGATAAAAAATCGAAAGCTACAGAATTCTCACGACTTTAAAATAATATATCACTTCCATTACAAGTTTATTCTATCGAACGTGATAATACATAAATTATTTCAGCAACATTGGCCAAATGATAAGAGATAGTATCTCAGATTTCTCATTAAAGCAAGTTGTTAGCTACAGAATTTAAGTTAGGAAGAATTGGAGGACGTAGATCAAGGGTCCTAATATACGACCCTGGCACACCCCCGACGCGGCCGAGTGGAACGCTGGAAGTTGGTCAACTACACAATACTAACAATGGCCCACAAGTTTATTACTGAGTTAGTTTTACAAGCATTGTTCGTAAAAGTTCGTATCTTGATCTGACCCACTCAAACGACTGTTTTACAAGAGTTTCTGAGTTGTAAGACTTGGTAGTTATATTCCGGCTATCGACTGTTGTTATGTTTACGACCGCTTCGTTATTTTGTTAATGTATGTGTGTATTTAATGTAATTGAAGTTAGGTGAACATTTAGCCATTTGTATACATTTATTTATAAATGTAGTTTTCAGCCGACTCAATATGTATTCATAGCTTTTTAATATTTTTTATTGATTTTGCTCAAGGTGAAATGTTTCGTTATATGTTTTGACTTTATTATTTAATTATATAGAAAAAAAAATTGCACAATATGATTGTCTGGTATCAATCGTTACAGAAAAGTGTATTTGGACTTAAGCGTTGAAATACATTTTATAATAACTTAAAGATCAGGTAATGTAACCTGATCTTTAAGTACCTAAATGGATACAGTACTAATTAACAGATAAACCACATAATAATATAAGGACGTCATTCGTGCTTATCATTTATTGTTATCATTAACCCCGTTATAGTCGACTGTTGGACTAGGGTCTCTTCCCATCAAAAGACTTCATCTTAAACTTTTAAGGTCAGTCTGCTACGCGTTCCTGGTGTGACTTAAACAGTTCTGGTCCCTAACAAATTGTTAGATATCATTTTAAATAAATAGTTACAGATTATTTTCAAAACTAAAAATATCTACCGAATTATCATCGTAATCCTCATAATTATTATAATTATTGTTTCTAAAGTAAACTCAGATTAGTCGCTTCTAGTTCCCATAGAACCTTGAAGCGAGCCTATCAATCTCTGACGTCAGTTGCACGTCTCAGCGCTTTTCAAACGATTATACTTGCTTAAGTGCATATTTAGCAGAGTTCAACTGCGAGCGCCATTGAGAACACTCATCAAGTATTCCGCCAGTTTTCCTTATTTTAAGTTTGTTAAGGTATTTACACCACGTCAGCTAGTCCACTTTCGTTTTCATTACCAGGCTTAGGTGTGTTTTATTTATGTCATGATTCTCTTAATTTATTTTGTGTGTTGAGAATATTTACGCATATTATGTTTCCTCTTTTATTGTGGTACTAAATTTTACTGGGATATATTATATCACTTAATAAAAAATCGAGTTGTCAGCGTGGGTAAAGTTTTTATTGTTTGAAATCGAAGTTAGACAAGTTTCAAAGGTCATATTTTATGCTTATATACAGAAATTTTATACAGACGTGACAATCGGGGTTCCAAACAAAGCTCTCCCGGTTTCAGAAATCTCTGATTCATTTTAACGACAACGATCGAGAATTCTTTACTGAACTTAAAGAGAATCTTATTTTATTCCTTGAGCGCAAGAATTTCGATTCTCACAAAACGCCGACGCCTCGTTAGGTTCTGCTTTTGTCGTAGTGTAAATCTAGGCTATTCTTTGGGTGTTCGATAATATATGTGCAAATGTATTTAAGTTTCTAGTTATACGCATTTTGTTAGACATTAATGAGTATAGTAAATACTTTTATTGTTTATTGTTAATCTAAAGGCGTTGGTTATTATATTAATTCTTCATGACTCTTACTACATATGTAGGTACGAGTATATCTGTTATACCGTCCTCGACGTGTTACATCCAGCTTTTCCATTTGCCATATCGCAGATCATCATCCCAGCGAACTCTAATGCGAAGATGCTACCACTTGAATGCTGCATATCTTTAATTGTGCTGTCGGAAAGGTATTCGTCATCCAATATACAGTAAACCCGAGATCAAGGATATATTGTAACAGGTATGCCTGTCCAAAATCGTTTTATGTCTAGATAAATATTCTTATTGTTTCAATACTATTTAGTGTCGTTTTTAGCATCAATCGTTCACAATCTGACGGCTTTTAGTGTCAATGCTCACCTGAGTATTGGAATCAGCTGTAAAATTGAATTGAACATATGAATAAATATTACTACAGTAACCGACATTACGAAGGAGATGTCACCGTTGATATTATGTTATTGACAGTACATCTTACATCATTGTCAGTATCGACGTCAACGCTTTTATTGAGTAGGTAATTGTTTTGTATTGTATTGCCATATTATATATTGCCTACCACGCATTTTACACAAAAAAATTGTATTTATCAACTTTGTGAAATTATTACCACCAACTCGTTTATCGATCCACTTTCCTTAACGGTATAAGGCATTGTTGATGAAACCTGCACGTCTTAGTGATCTTTATAACGTTATTTTACACGTGAGAGATCAGCCAATGCGCTCTTGGTCGATATAGAATGCTACGGCCTTACACTTTCACGGCATGAGATCGCACCGATGTTCAACAGCTAACATTATTAAAAACTTTGATAACAATAATGATGAACGCGATAATGAATGGCGTTTGTAGTACATAGCTTCGTATTGAAAGGCATTGTTATTTTATTTATTTATGTACACACATCAATTACAGAAGTAAAATGGACATGAACCGTTGTATGTACAAGGGCCCTACTTATTCCATATTGAAATATCTGCCAGTAGGCCCGCTGCTGGAAAATTTGTTTCGTAATGCCAACCTAGTGCGTACAGTACAGATACAATAATACAGATACAGTATTACATAAATACTAAATGTACATACATTAATATACATACATAAACATATATAGGTGCATAAATATATCATACATACGTAAATATACATACATAAATATTTAATACGTTAATACTCGTATATACTTGCAAAGCTGTAAAACACCTATGTCGTAGATATACAAATGGACTAAATACAAGTCATTAAGTAGAAATGTTTGACACGTTTGTTGAAGAAATTGAATCATAATATCTAGACCCAAGCGTCTATAAGCATTTCGCAACAACAAAACGGTAGCCTCGTTAGACAAAACTGTGTTTACCGAATGCTAAGGTCGATCACATTTTTGTTTTCTGTCCCTACATTAATAATACATAAAATTCCTGGGATTAACAATTAAAAGCATTTTCATCAAAAATAATTTTACCTGTTTTCTTTATAAAAGGATGTTTCTTGCTTGCTGGGCAATGATGATGCGACCTAAAAACACTAAGAAGTGAAAATCTATCTACGAGTATGTCTAGGAAATGCTTTGTCTTCATCAGTTCTAGGGCGGAACTAGCAGCAATATTTCCTTCCATTGTCTTACATTGTCATTGTCATTGTCTAATGAAGAACGACTCATAATAATGTTAAATGTTGAATTCTAAACTGAACAGTTAAAAACAATTTACTGTTAATGCAAATTAAAATATGGAATTTATATGTTCAGAAATAGTAGCTACATTAATTAAACGATTATCATCAGCAACTCGTTTATCATTCCACGGCGGGAGACGGAGCATCTCTGAGAATGAGAAAAGTTAAAGCGTAAGGGGCGCAAGAAGCAGTGCTTTGCGATCCCTGAGTTGTTTTCAAATGCCCGTTTATGGTGAAATAGTACATTGGGGCTTAAGAGACCCACTCATACGTCATGGTAATTAAATTTTGTGAATCTGTGTCTAACATTAGGTCGTACGAGATTAAGGATGTGATTGGAAAGAGACATTCCTATGCTCTGCTTAAAGTCAAACGCCATGATGTGTTCGTTACTCCAATTCAACTGCTCGTATTTATTATTGATCAACAATAGTTCCAATCAGTGCTGAAACGTAACATTGCGATTATAATCCCCGAAGAGGTAGGCAGAGAGGTGTAGTACACTTCCACTTTTCGTTAGTTACGTTATACGGCGGCTCACCGTGGAGTAGGAGGCGAGCCTATTGCTATAAACCTGACATAAATCAAAACTCCGAGGTACAACAGAAAAATTGAAGTTAGAAAAACGTAATAGTACCCGACCCGGAAATTGAGCTCAGGACCTCTCGTTCTGTAGTCACGCTTGCCACCACTTGATCAACGAAGCAATGTTAAAAGATCTGAACAATCAGATTTCATTAATTAAGCTACTACTTCTCGGTAAAGATAACTTCATGAAATGAAAAATTTCTAGATGATATAGAAGACCTTAAGTCTGTATTCTGTTTCAATTTCGAGACGTTCGTAATTTTCTCGTCTTAAAATATTTGGAACATTATGAAAAATATTAAATTATCGAGCATGTAATAATGAACGTTGTCAATAACAATATGATGTTAGAAATACCGAAAACAAAATTCATTATTGAATTTTACCGAAGTACGAGTAAATAATGAACTTTGGCGAAGTAAATAAATTAGACCACCGCCGTCTTCCGTTAAAACGTTCGCAAGGAAATTAATTTCAGATATTTTTTTGGAAACGTTGTCAACGCCCGACCCGCTGGTTTTTGGGTTTTGGTGTAAGTTGGAAACTCGAACGGTTCGCTTTAACTCCAAAAACATAAAGTTAGTACAATTAACGACCAAGATACAGAAAAGCACCCCAAATATATTATATCTTCTGAAATTTTTTGAAACATTTAATAAGTTTTGCCTATAATCCCCGAAGAGGTAGACAGATGGGTGTAATCTCCTCCCACGTTTTACCGGTTAAGTTTACGTCTCAGCATAGAAATGGTGAAGAGCCTACTGCCATACGCTAGGCACAAATCCAAACTCCGAGCCACTACTAGAGATTTCATGTTAGAAAAATCCAATTATACCCGACCTAGGATCCGAAGACAGGACATCTCGGAAGGTAGTCGCGCTTACAATCACTTGACCAACGAAGCTGTTTCTATTGATCAGATATTGAGATTAAACAGATACGCAGACAGTTCGTGGTCCTAATAACCGCAAAGCAATTAAAAATGGGTCGGTTATTAAAATAATAATAGTTCGGTTATTGAGCCAAACCGCTGGCAACGTGGTGTACCGCTCGCTAAAGGGTTGTACTATCGGACAGTTGCAATGCGCACTGCGACACGCATCCGGTGAACAGCTTCAAATATTTTGATCGTTTTCACACTGATTTTATGGTACGTCAAGAAACTCAGGAATTTATTTATTTTCGTTTGCTCTTAAACCCGTATGTTTCCAATACTCACTCCATGAATCTGCAGCATTTTTTTTTAATTTTCCAATATGGAATGGTACATGCTTTTCTTAACAATTGATAGTGTAAGAAAATTTAATATTCCCAATTTACTTCCATTTATATAAAACGTGAATATAATTTGGATTTCACAGAAGCCTAACGCAATAATGGTACGTAGAATAAATCTAATCAAGAATTCACTACATTATTTAAGTTATAAATTATTGAAAGAAATTTACTGTTATGTAAAATTTAAGTAGTTAAGTAAAAAATAGGCTTCTCCATTCTCTTTTCAATCAAACCAAATAACCAATACAGCTGTACCTACATGTAGTACATATTATTCCTTTAATGTTGAAACTTGATAAAATACCTCTCTTATATTAGAAAACGGAATTCCGTATAAAACCTTTTCGTTGTCGGGTTTTAAGTCAACAGAAATAAAAGCAACCGCTACCTCTTTCCATTGGAAACGTTTTTTTTTTAAATATTCTACACCTACATACATGTGCGTTTTGAAAATATAGAAAATATCAAAACCATTTAAAAGAATGTTCTAAGAAGATTGTTTTAATAGAAATGTTTATTTCAGATTAATCTTTACGATAAAGTAATAATGATATGAGACATTTATAAAAAAAACATGATGAGAGCGTACTATACAGAAAAATGAACGTACTGTAGAGAAAAATACAGAAACAAGTATATTTCTCCGCATCCGGTGTCATTCAATATTTGTATTATATGATTACGTCGACTGCCTTAGAGGGTAGGTACAGGAATCCTTATTATTAAATATTATGAAGCAGAAGACTTAAAAGTAATATCACGCCTGTAATCTCCGAAAAGGTAAGCAGAGATGTGTAGTACAGCTGCGTTTGCGTTACGTGACCATTTACGGTTGCGTCCCACTATGGAGCGGTGAGTCTATTTCCATACCCTGGACATATATCCGCACTCCGAGTCACCACTATAAAATCTTAATAAGGAAAACCCAATAGTACCCATCGCGGGATTTCAACCCAGGACCTGCAGATCGACAGAGGTGCTTGCAACCAATAGAATAGACAGTGAAATATCAACTAGAAGATTTAAAAGCCTTACTTAAGCTTAAATATCACTTTCCTGCAACGGTGATGTACAATATACCTACTGAGGAAGTCTACAGACCGCAGGGTCATCTATAAGTTCGCATGTAACCAGCTTAGCAGACCATGGTCTTATTCCGTCTCCTTATCTGGAGTAACGATAAGTACTTGACAATACATACATATAAGTTTGTCTTTATCCCAGGTCACTTATGCAGTAGGCAGAAAGCAATACAGCTTAGGTTAGATAATGATAACGATGGTTATTGACCACATGACAAACTTAACTGTATTTCATTAATTTGTTATTGACCAAATGACAAATTTGTTATTGACCAAATGACAAATTTGTTATTGACCAAATGACAATAATTTGTTATTGACCAAATGACAAACTTAACTGTATTTAATTTTTTTTTAATTCTCACAAAAATGCAATTGAAAGTTTTATCACTATTCTATTTAAAAGTTACGTGGGCTCGGCCTTTTATATTTGGCTTTTTGATTTCCTCGCCCTAACGCTCACCCACTCGCAGACATTTGGCGAACGGCCAACTTCAAATCCAAGATTTGAACTTGTGAACGTAGCAAAACAGGCCAAAATTTATATTTCTTCCATTTGAAACTGTTGCAAATTTTTGTGATATTGATAGCTTATGATCGTTTCTGTCAATTATTATTTTAATGTCATATATTTATATGCTTAACAGTCGGTGCATCAGATGTAGCATGAAGCAAGGGTTATTAGTTAAATACTTTTCATTTCAATTCAGCTCTAAAATCCAAATGTACATTACAGTCCCCAAAGCACAGCATTGTTATTATTTAATTTAAATCACATCGGTGTTCAATGCGGGGAAACAAGCGGAAAGATGAAAAAAGTTTGAAACAAAAATTGTTACAGAATCGACGTCATAGTTCTCACCCATAACTACTCGTACTTGTTACAGAACAATTTATACATTAGTTGTGGCAAGATACATGGTAAAAAAAATGATAAAATAAGGGTGAATTTAAAAACATATGATATACAACTAGTCTTATGTTGTATAATACCCCCGAAACCACATTTCGCGAAGCCTTAGAAAGTATATATTTTTCACTTCCAAAAATTTCCCTACAAACTACCTACCGGCTATTTTAAATAACTTGGTTGAAAACCTAAAAATGTAGGCTAAAATAGGAATTTGAAGTACCACCAACATAAAAAGTTTTTGAAAACTTCATGCAGCTCTCTTGCGCATTCCGATTTTAGTGAAAATGCATTTTTACAACAATTTTTTTGAATACTTAAATCTCTGCTTACAACACATTTCTTTATAGTTTTTGTGTCATTTGATGGAATTATAACTACTATACCGGAAATATTATTTACATTGCTATATTCATTTTTAAGCTTCTTAATGTTAGAACATTATTTAGCTAAACCTAGTCCTTTAAGGGTTGGGCAGAGAGTGTAAACTGCTAAAAATCTGTACTCAATTCATTAATGTATTTATGCATTTTTGTAAAATATTTTCTCTTAATAAATATACAATCATAATAATAATATTAATATTATCAATAAAAATTTCTCAGAGCACTTCTTTACATAGTTGAAACATCTTTCCAACCTTCAATCATTTCAAGACATCACTTTGATATAAAAAAATACGTAATTAATAATACTAATTGAATTAATCTTATCAAATTTCTTGTTTAACGGCAACTAAACAAAGCTAGCTAACCGCTCCAATCAACCCCTATTACTTACAAAAATCCCCGAGGTGTTTATCGCATACTGAGGGTATTGCGGTGTTGGAAGGGATCCAAGCAAGGTGGACTACCGCCTTTATAAACTATGGTTAGAACATTGTTTAAAGCAAAACTTCCGATGCTAACAATTAATTGAGATATTCTTATTAAATACTTTGTTATTGATGTATTTGTAATACTGTTTTGCTTAAAATTTCGAATTTGTTATTTCCTCTGTCTGAACTGTCTCCTGGTCTGCACTTGCGCTTGTAACTCAAAGGTTGCCAACGAGTTGTTTTCTTATAAACTTCTTATATTATAAACTAGTTATTAAAACCGGTACTAAATTATTAAACAAAATAAACAGTTATTATATTAACAAACTAAACAGTTATTATATAACATCACGCTTGTTATCCCCGAAGAGGTAGGTAAAGAAATGTGGTACATTACTACGTTTCAGCACATATCCAGACTTCGAGCCTCTAGTAGAAAACCTAAGTTAGAAAATTCAATCCGACCCGGGAAATGAATTGTGGACCTCTCGACAGGCAGTCGCACTTGCAACCAAGACAACCAACGAGTCGGTCAAATTAAGTTTAGTTACCGAAATATCAGTTATCTGTTTAGCTGTTGAATATTGTTTAATAAAAGTCCCCACGGCGCCCATTGCATGACAATTGTAACACACTTGGAGCGAATCCAAGTTAAAAGAGCGCACGAACTAATGGTGTTGTATGGTTGCGAAGAAAAATCCTGATCATCACTATTCATAATAATGTCATATTTATATATAAATGAATTATTGAATGTGTACATACACATTAAAATAAAAAATTGATTTCACAAAACCCAGACTAACAAGTGGGAGCTATAACAATTTTTAAAAGTAAATGTAATAATTCTCATAATCATAATACACTATTTTTATTGATGGATCCCTTTTCATTGATAGATACAGGTCTTCTAATAATGCAAACGTTTAAGGCCATAAACTATAATATTTCCTATTTGACTTGCCATAATTCATTGCGCATTCTAAATATAACATTTCTTATACATACTACATATTACTAACTGCGGCTTCTTATTGTATTGTGTCAACGGTCTATGATTAAACTGTTTTGTTTATACGATAACTTCAATAGAAAGAAGCTGGTCATTAAATATAACATAATACCACGCCTTTATTTTCTCGTTGGTGTAGACAGAGGAGCGTTGTACACTCTCTCGATTCACAGGCATGTTCAACGTCCCATTGTGTAATGGGGGATAAGCCTAGGAATAATACACCGGGAACATATCCAGACTCCGTGTTATTACTAGGAATTTTAAGTTACAGAGCCCCTATCCATGGACCTCTTTATTAGCTGTCACAGTTATTAAAATTGCCGTAACTTTCCAATTACTTAATGAAATCCCCGCCATGTCTGTGCCACAGTGAATCCGTGAAACGCTGCAGGCGCTCCTAACGTGGTCCCAGTCGATCTGTTACTAATGATTGGTTGAAATATGTTTTGACGTAAAGATTCATGACAGAGCACAAAAAAAATATGACTCAACAAAATAACACAAATCAGAAATGAGACACATCAAGTTAATATTCTAATGAATTAAATTGCAAGACTTTGTAATAATCTTTATTGTTCTAAGATAATTAATTCTTATAAAGTTTACTATGCCCTAAGCATTTGTTTTGGAATTTTTTGTTTGTGCATTCTGATATCTGAAACGGATTAATCCATTTCGATGCAACTTGCAATGGGAGGAGAGGATTTACTAAGGAGCTATTAGCATCCTGGCATTATATTATTTACTTGGATGTTTTGGAGTTTTGGATCTACATATATTGGATTATTTTTCAATCGGGTAATAGGATCTACTCTTCACAACACAAAAAAGTTTATGGGTTTATGTTATCACTTATCATGTACTTAAATACTTATCACTAAAACATGTACTTAGATACTGAAAAAGCCTTCAATACCAAAATGTAGGTTTTATTACTGCCAACAGCTTCCTGCAGGAATGCAGTAAAATAAAAGTGCATTATCGGTTTCTCATTAAACGCAGCTAGTTGCGTCATTATCATGAAATTTAAAACTACAGTTTGTTTTCTTAATTTCCACTGAAAGAGAATCACTTGATATACAATACGTGGTAAAAAAACGCCCGGCGGTGTCCGTTGCACGCTGGGTACGATGCCAAATTGGAATTGGTCCAAACAAGGTAGTCCGCGTTAAGTCGTCGGAGTTATCCTGCTGGATCATTGATTAAAATACAAATCTGTCGCATAATACAATTTGGTTTTATAGAGGTATTCTTGACAATTTTGTGTAACAATCTGGTCTTCATCCCCCGCGTGAGTTAGAAGTGCCTGAAAACGTCAGCTTTGTAAAGGTACAAATGTTTTACACTCACGGCACTCTGTCTAACCCGTGATGGTCCTGGGGCAATGATATACTAGTAATTACATAATTTAAGGCATATATTATATCAACGCATTATAATCCATCCATATGAATGCCCCGTTGGTCGTGTTGGTTGCAAGTGCAACTGCCGATCGATAGGTCTTGGGTCCAATAGTGTCCGACCTGGGATTTGAACGCGGCAGTCGCACTTGCAACCAATGCGACTAACGAGGCAGTCTAATATTAACTAAACAGATATTTAAAATTAAATTACTAGAAGCAAACTTTGTGGAAGTATGTGTTTCTATGAAATTCAATATATCTCTCGACTCGACTCGTCAATGGATCGCTGTTTATTAAAAAATATTATATTCCGGCCTCCGGCGACGCGGCTGACCGCTTCCGATTAAAAATAATAAAAAATCTATACAAATTACTCGTCCCAATTCCCCTGCAGCTATTCGGGAGGTATTCAATATTCTGTTTAATAAAAAAACTGACTCTCACAGAATCTGTACGTAAATACTATAGCCACATAAGCCGCGTATTAAACTCTGTAATATCTTTCTTTTGTCTGATATTAAGTGCTTATAAATACTTATTCTATACGATAGATAAGTAGCGTTAGTAGAAAATGTCAGTGCTGTGTATATGTCGTATATACATGTATTTA
The DNA here is from genome assembly GCA_018245615.1 of Mimoniades ocyalus. Lineage (NCBI taxonomy): Eukaryota > Metazoa > Arthropoda > Insecta > Lepidoptera > Hesperiidae > Mimoniades > Mimoniades ocyalus. The sequence goes on along the minus strand of DWDV01000385.1, from coordinate 1,489 downwards.
TGAGTCAGCTGAGAAAGACCATGGTGTTTTCCTCTAGATGATAGTGTTGCCAACTACGCGAAGGTGCTCTCCTTCGCTGAGTAAAAGTATTGTGAAACTACCCACATTTAAGGACGCTTAAGTGAGAACGCTAGTTCTGTATAAATCAAGCGAGCATGTGCGGGTTCATTCAAATCCACAATGACGTACAGTTAACATTTGTGTAAAATTAGTATTGCATTACAGGATATTATACTATACGTGTATTAATGATTTCTACCTTTCATTTAAACAACTTACATACTTGCAAAATATCGATGTGTCTATAGTAATTGTATGAATAACAGTTACAAATAGCTGTGTTCTTATAAAAACATCACAAAAAAATTCCATACAAAATTTTCGCCGGATCCACTTTAGAATTCGTTACAGTATTCAGCGCACTAGTACTGTAGTGTTCTCGCACAATTAGGGTTGAACCTCGCTTGTTGCGAGGCGCCGGCCCGGACTTCGTTACACGTCCATTCAGTAACACAAAAGGTTATTTATTGCTTCAGTGCTCTTCACGTAACGTTATTTAGTAATTATGTACGTAAATAACAATTAATTCAGTTTATCTTTGTAACAATACATCAATGTTATACACTGTAAGTATATTTACTGAGTAATCTTCCTTACATATAAAAATGTCGTACCGCGTTGTTCGTCCACGGTAATCTCCGAAACCACTGAACCGATTTTAATGAAACTTTGTAGTTATGTATCGTTTGTTCCAATTTATAAGATAACATAGTATTATCTCGATTAGTAAATTTAATATTTTATACTACTATTTTTTGTAGACGAATGATGAACGAATGAATTACTTTTAAGTTCTTTAAGTATTCAATAGATGGCGCTGTGTTTCAATTTCTAATATTTTTTCATGCTCCAGTTTCGTCCATGTGCTTCACATGCATGCAATATAAACAACATGCGTGTTTAGTTTCTTGTGTTAGTTGTTAGACGGTGGGAGATTCGCCGGGTCAGCTAGTACCTATGTATTATAAAATTACCTATGTATTATAATAAAAATTGCAAGTTATAAGACTGAGTTGTATCGCTCAGTGAAGGGAGTTTTTTCAAAGTACTGCTTTTACTTTTGTATTATTAAAACCATCGCCATTACTATTAAATTATATTCTTTTAAAATATTGGTCTCTAAGTAAGCTGCAGCGCTTTGGCCACCTTACCTGATGTGGAGCCGCCAATAATTATTTTTAAATACTCACAGGAATAAAGTCACATTGTACATAATGGTACGTCTACCCATTGTATGTTTTTTTGCTTAGATTCCACTGTAAGATAGCATATAACGTTTTATGCGGTAAGTTTTTAAGCCTATTGTTTCTTAAACTAATTTATCATCATTAAATTTTGAATAAACGAAAAACAGATTGTACTCGTATGAGTGGTTAAATGACACTTAATAAATAATACTCGCTAATGTCCATATTATATGACATGTAGT